>JALMQS010000085.1:3855771-3900871 GCA_024734495.1 Forficula auricularia | reverse complement strand
TATTCTAAAAGAGAATTAAGATCCTCGAAAAATAAATAAATAAATTAATATAAATAAAATTCTCAGATCCAATCTTATAAAATTAATATATAAAATCAATTTTTGTAAGTTGTAGGTATGTATTTACATATATATACAAGAAGCTACTTTCAAGTATAAAATTTACGAAAAGTAAAATTAGAAGCTCACTATGAGCAAAAAAATTAAGTTCTTATTTCTATATTATTAACTATCTTTTTTGAATAACAAATATTTATAGAATTATGATGTTTTATCCACGATCCGAAAATTTTTTTTTCTTCAAATGTGGCCCGTGTAAGCCAAAAGGTTAGACACTTCTGGTCTTGATGTTTAAGAAATTTATTTAGGCTGATTTCTTTTTCTTCTTCTGATGATATTGAGGCGGTTTTTGTCAGCTTTAAATTTTTGAAGAGAAGTCGAGTGTTCTTTTCCCTACACTATGATAATTCTAGTTTTTTAATTATTTTACTTTAAATGTAAATGGACTAACGATTTAAGAACAGACAAGACATTGATAAAACTCATTAAAATGGAAGAAGAATCCCTCTTCTTTTAAGTGCGTCTTTTGAATTGCGTTCTCATTTAAACCTTTATTAGGGCAGCTTGTATAGCAGCAGTCGGTCGCCTTCCAATGCAAATCGATTATTGGATTTTTCTCTTATCTAGTTCGATTTGATTATTTTCTCATTAAGAAGAAAAAAAAATAATGAAATTTTTCTGGGCAACGAACGAGCTTTTCCTGTGCGAATAAGACATGGCTTTTCCCTTAGCTTAATGTTTTTCTACTCTTGTCCATTATTATGGGTAATGATGAGGTCGGACTCTAATTATAATTGAAGACCAAACCGTTCCGGTGAAAAAGTCGAAGAAAAATTTCATGACAGCGAAGAGAAGCGATGCAGCTGATGGCTGGTCATCAACCAGCAGCTCGACGCTCATCACAGGCTGGCTCACTTTCTTCATCATCATTTAGATCCAAAGAGACATCGGAGCGATTTTTTTCCTTCCTTGGCAGCCTCATAAGCAAAACATTCGACTCTATTTAGATTGCAAGAAATAAAATTATTTCGATTCAAACAAATCAACTTCAAGACATTATTCTTGAAGGTTTTTTAGCTTAAACTAGTTACTGTTTTTATTAATTTATCACTTTCAGGCTTATTCAAGGCAATTAATTCAAAGATAAAAATCAAATTGGAGGAAAAAGTGACTTTCTCTGATTAGACCAAATCTAAAAATTTAAATAAAATAAAATATTTAAATAGAGGAATTGTTTAACTTTAAATAGCTCAAAACTAAAAATATATCAACAAAATATTCTAAGATTTTAGTAGAATATTTTTGCATTGCATATCGTCTCGAGGGTCGAACTAACAAGGCCGCCAAGCGTGTTAGTAATCGGGTTCAACTTCTGAGGGGTCAAAGCCCCCTGATATGCTATGTAAAAATATTCTACTAAAGTCTTAGATTTTTGACCTTAATTAATTTCTTTCTTGATATATTTGATTTTCACCGTGAGTTGTATTTTTGACAAAAATAAAGCTAATTTTCAAAAAAAGATACTCAAACATTCGGGTTAATTATTTTTAAAATATATCATTATGGGCAGACCACTTTCAAAATCACTGGCACATAGACAATTATTATTTGTGAATTTAAAATAAATTAATTTATTAATTTAATAAATTCAAATTGAAAAATTTTTTTTGACAAAAATCCATCTAATTTTCAAAAAAAGATACTCAAACCTTAGGATTAATTATTTTTAAATTATATCATTATGAGTTAGGCCACTTTTAAAATCACTGGCACATAGACAATTATTATTTGTGAATTTAAAATAAATTAATTTATTAATTTAATAAATTGAAATTGATAAAATACCTGTTTGCTCATACTTCCATTATGATAACGGTTGAAAATCTCAAAAAAAAGCATTTATAAAATATTTTCTGTATTTTTAAACTGGATTTTCTAAAGAGAGTCCAAAATCTAAACAGTTTTCAGTGTAGAAAAATGTTGATATATTGGCATCAGATCGAACTTTCTATGACTTTCCGTTCTTCAGACATTGAGGGTATTGAAATCCAGATATAAAGACAAACAGACAGAATGTAAAAAAAAAATAATGCTTAAAAATTATATTTTTCTTCATTTGAGATATTTTTAAACAACATCAAATCAAGCTCCTGGGAAATTTGTGAGTACATGAAGGTTTTAAACTTGATTAGGAATATATAAAGGGTTAAAATAAGATCTGGAAATATTATAAGGATCAAGTGCACCCAGAACGCTCAGCAAGGGTAAAACCTTGAAGCCTTTTAATAGCCACTTGTTATATTGTAATCTAGGTAGAAAGAAGCAACCCATTCACCACTATGACTTTTAGAAACTGAATTCCAATCCTCATTCATAATAATATAAAAAATCAAGAAAAATCATCCAACGTGTTTTGGATTATTTTTATTTTATAAAAATGGTTGAAGGAGACAATAAAAGAGGGTGTCTTCTGCTGGAATTATAAATTTTATTTATTTATAACGAGACTATAGTTTCGAGGGTTTTGCCCTCTTCATCAGTCTATTAGAATGGATTCACAGGAATTAATTTATGAATGTTATCCTGTGAATCCATTGTAATAGACTGATGAAGAGGGTAAATCCCTCGAAACTATAGTCTCGTTATAAATAAATAAAATTTATAATTCCAGCAGAAGACACACTCTTTTATTGTCTCCTTCAATATATAAAAATTCTGCTACTCTCGGCAAAAACTTTCATTTTAATAAAAAGGGTTGCTTTACCACTTCAGGATTTGAATCAGAAAGTAACAAAAATGCAATTCGGGCACCTACCGAGGCGTAATCACATCCTAAATATAGCATTCGTAAAGTTTTTCCCTCAAATAATTGATCTTCATTATTAAAAAATTTCACGGTCACTTGGTGCTAAATCTTAACATTCAGTTAATAGAATATTATAATATTTTGGGAGTTTCAATTTTTGAAAATGTTCAAAAATCGAATGGCATTGTAAGAACTATTCTTAATTTGAAGATAAAAGATAAATGTCGATAGTAGTAGCATTACAATTTCTATAGAAAACGAAAATCAAGAGAGATGGTCATAATTCTGACTTAATAAAAAATAATCATTAAGACAGACTTCGTATTTATTAATTGACCATCTTTCTTGATTTTTAAGAGTAATTTTAACCATATTTCTATCTTCATGGTTTTTAACTTTCCTAATACCTTTAAAGTCACTAAATATCTTCGTAAAAAAAGATCATTGATTTCATCAAAGGCGACAATAAAAGAGTGTCTTCTGATGGAATAATAATTTTTTTAATTTATTTATAACAAAATTATAGTCTCGTTATAAATAAATTAAAAAGATATTATTGCAGCAGAAGACACACTCTTTTATTGTCTCCATCATTTTATACAAATTCTGCTACACTCGGCAAAAAAGAAACTTTCAATTTAATCATTGATTTCTATTTAAGAATCCACAACTCTCGGTAAAACAAAATCTATTAAATTAAATATCTTTGTCACCAATCCAACCCTTGAATATTCTCTTTTTCGATAATGCACAGGACTATCGTTGTATCTTTCTTGCATCTCTATCATTCAAAATGTTTTTTCTCCGTCTTACATTGTGTTAGATCAATTTTCTCGTTCGATCCCTTCATCTCTTATGGGGCTTCCATATACACATATAATCTAATAATGTTTAAGCAATTCTTCTGAAGATATCATCTGATTAAAAGAAAACAAATTTCTTTAAAGATTTAAGGATTTACAATAAAATTGGATTTTTTTCTTGACAGGTCTCGGGTATAATCTGACACGAGAAAAATTTTATATTAAAAAATAAGATGATAATTTAAATACCAAAATTGTCAATATTTTGACAGTCTTGATAAAAAGATTAGCAGATTCTTTGTATGAGTATTTAATTAAATTCTATAAGATATCTCCGGGCATGTCAGTTGCTCCGCTGGAGTTATAGTGACATCTAATCAATGATAAATTCTAAGAGACTCGTTTGCCTTATTTCTTATTCTATTAAGGCAGCGATTTCTAGCTAGGATTTCCTTCATAGGTTTGGGTTTATTATTCATTTATATAATTGGTTAGTTAGAGGGAGAAATGAAAGTGGTGGTAGTAGTAAAGTACCTAATAATCTTCACTAATGCTTTATAATTATAGAACATAATTCTGTTAATCTACGTGTGAAATACTAAAACCTCTACCTTGAATAGCTTAAATTTATACATGTTCTTTGCATATAATCAGATGAGCCGATAGGGGGGGGAGGCTGCAGTCCCGAGGCCCGACCCCTGATGACCATGATTTCAAAAAATATCATTAAAAAAATACAATGCAAGAAATATTTATATAAAACCACCACCCCCCCCCCCCCCCCCCCCCCCCCGGGGGGGGGGGCGGACAAGATCCAACTCCGGGCACGGATTAGCTCATATATAATATAAAGACCTACTAGGGTACCGAAATTAAAGACCTATTAAGATAAGAGCATGTGTGTAAAATTTGGAAAAAGTGATAAAAAACTTTTTAAAATACCCACTATAATTAGAATATATGGTAAATATCCTTAAGCAAAAGATTTCATATTTTCTAACTAAATAAGAATTAAATTTCAACTCTTTTGCCACCAAATTTAATTGCATTTTTATATCATCGATAGACACAGCCATGTTGTGTTTGAAAAAAAAAATATAGTTCAAAAACGAACATTTTCAAATAATGAAACAAAAGTCAGCGATCGAAAAAAAAATACTGAAATCTTTAATAATAATAATTTAAAATGATTTTTAAAATATTATTCTTAATCTTAATTTAATCTTAAAAACAAATTTAAAAATTCAATGATCAATATGAAATTTTCAAAAATTTCATGAAATATTTGCTTCAATCATAATCTTATTTTCAGTCTGTGGTTTTATCTACATTAAAATACTCATGATAACACAAGAACGGAAAATTATATGAAGTTTGTTCTGTTACCAAAATCTTTGTACTTTTAAAATTAATAAATGATTAGATTTTGGGCTTTCTAGCTTTAGAACTTCAAGTCTAAAGATGCAGAAAAAAAAATCAAATCGTTAAACGAAGATCAATCGTACCTTCGTGACTAATAAGGTGAAATGTGGCATACATGTTTTTATTAATAAACCCTACATCAGCACCAAGTTTCAACTTCCTAGTCCACTCCGTTGCCAAATCACTTTACGGACAGTAAACCGATTTTTAAAAAGGTTTTTATTTCCCTAAAAATTTCCTAATTAGCTGAACTCTACATCCTTCCCTATGCTAAGGCCTTAGATGGTATTATGAAAGTTTTCAATAATAGTGAATAAAGGTAAGGCCCAGATTTGAACAGAAACAATGAAGGCCAACTAGCCCTGAATGTAACAAATCTGGATCATTTCTCTAGTGGAAGCCAATGACCACGCACAATCCATGTCAATCAAGGCTTATTATTATATTTGTATGTACCGAACTGACTCAACTTCGCAAATGCTTTGTGGCTCACAATAGAATCATGGCCTCCCCCTATTTATGCAAGCAGCTTTTGTATAGGTATGTGGGTGGGAGTGTCAGCCGGGTTTGTAAGTGTCCATCTGTCCATAGCATGGGAAGAATCTAGATCCAAAGTGAATCGCAAAAACCAAAAAAATGTTTCTGAAAGAAATTAAAAATAATTTCACAAGTTATGATTTGTATATTTCCGGAAATATTTGTATGTAATAGAAAAACTTGTAATATGAATTTACAATATTTCATATACGAAGGTCTCATTATATATTCAAGTCGAATATTGAAAGGAAAAATGAAAACTTCTTCAAATCTCGGCAGGCTCTCTCCAAATTTTGGTGAATGACTTGAATTTGGCAGAAAGATGTTAATTCTTAATAAAAAATTTTGTCCACAATTTCAGCTCATAAGCTACAACTGGTTAAGAGCTACTCATTTTATGATTCGATTTTTTCTTCTAATTTTTATTTAAAATTCTTGAAGCTAAATAGCCTAAAAATCAGTCATCTTTGTCCTGTTGCTTTGTTGTAAAAATACAAAAATTTTGTCTCTAGAAGAAACTTGTATGTCCTTCGTTCTTGAGTTATTATAGGTGTTAGAATTCAGATTTCAGATACATGGACACACAAGCAAACTATTGGGAAATTCGTAGGTACCTACATATAATTTTTATTGTGTTACTTTTTTGTACATTGTTGAAACGACAACAAGATTGAACTTAGAGTAACAAATGCTATATGTTCTATGGAATAAACCCTCCAGTCATCCAAATTTGTATGCAGAATGTATGAATAATTTTTTTATCTGTTACCCTTTTTCTCGGTTGATAATTAAATAGGTAGGGCCATATAATTTGCAGACGCATAGCTAAATACTGATTCTACCCATTGTTATTAGTGGAATACCACATAAGATGATAGCCTACCCTGAACTAAATCTTTTCTATGAAAATCCTTTCTTATTTATACCTAATCAAAAAGGCTAAGAATGAGAATGCATATTACAAATTAAGATAACGCTTTTTTGTCAAAATCTCAAATTCAACAATTAGGAGAATACCGTCTTTGATACCAGACCCCTCATATGTACAAACCCCCTAGATTTGTATTCATTTTTTGAAGCACCTTGTATTTTGAGTTCTGCTAATGGGAAATTGTTTTCAAATTTTGTCATAAAATGAATATTTTTAAAATAAAGTTAATATCTTAAATTACATTATTAAATATTTCGACTTAATTATTTCGTTTATTGGGGTTTGGTGTCGTGGGGGTTGAAGGCAACTTAATAAAGAATCTTGTCTTTGTCTTGGCCGTATTTCGTTGATTTCTTCGCGAGACTTGAGGAATGATTTAATTATTTCAAGTTTGAACTCGGCTGGCTGTATTGAGAGAAATGGCTTTTCAATTTCAACTGTTAAGATGTCTGTCTATCTGAAAGGAGCTATTTAAATTATTCCCACTTGATAATTTCGATTACGCAGTTAAATTGAATTATAGACGTAGATTTTATTAAGTTTCCGCAATCGTCTTGGCAGTTGCCGATGGAGCAGGGAAGCGAGTCTCCCACCACTGTATATATAGTTTATGACTCGGCTGTGATTTAAGGACATTTCATTAAAGACATTGACTGGCAAGGCGATTGGCCGAGATGTCTGGCTGAAGACTGGCCACAGCTGCCTACTAACTGCCGACCCAGCCAACCCTACCCCAACTTTCAAGTCTAGCACGCCACCCTTAAAATTGGCAAATATCAAAACAGTCGGCAACTTTAATCAAGTTTAATAGTCAGCCCGTATCCTAGAAGTTAATCTCTAGCTTAGAAAATAACAATTAAACCGTTTTATGGGGCTTTTAATATTATTTCAAAGACCCCATCCATTGTTTGCTATTATATTAATACCAATAATTTTCTATAGGATGAGAAATTGAGATATTTCACCGCACAAATGTAACTTCAGTACGCATCTTCTTGCTCTCCTATTATCGCAGTATCAGATGAAATATTTATTTCTTCTGTTATGTTGTAACATAAAACTTTATACAGTAAAAAATTAATTATTTATAGAACAAGCCAAAAGTCTAAATTGAATAACAAACACTGTTTTCAAATTATATCTTTTTATTTCGTGTTAAACTATAAGTGTGGTAAAGTTATATTTTTATTTATCAGGTGACTTCAATACTTAAAGGAGACAATAAAAGAGTGTGTTTTCTGATGGAAAAATACATTTTTAAATTTATTTATAGTGGGACTATAGTTTCGAGGGCTTTGCCCTATTTATTAGTCTATTAAAATTAATTCACAGGAATTGATGTGTGAAAATCTCACTTTCACATTTCATTTCCTGTGAATCAATGTAATAGACTGATGAAGGAGGCAAAGCCCTCGAAACTATAGTTTCGTTATAAATAAATTAAAAAATTTATTTTTCCAGCAGAAGAAAAACTCTTATTGTTTCCTTTAATTTATCAAATTTCTGCTACTCTCGGCAAAAATAAACTTTCAATTTGACTTTAATAATTTTGTTTTGAAAAGCGTCTTTTCTCTATGGAACTTTGGATCCTTATTATAGTTATGTTTAGAGATTCAATAACAGATCTTTTCTGCAGATACGTAGCACCTATGTACATTGATTATTTCTTTGCAGGCGTGATCATGTTTAACGCGATGTAAATTACTTTTGGTTTACAATACCGCGTAGAGACTATTTATTGAACTCCAATAAGGCATGATAAAATCAGCCAATTCCTAGTTTTAAAAACTAAATTATGAAATAAAATATGTTAAATAACAAAGCTAGGAATTGATACTGGACCAATAGACATCTTTAAAAATCTGGATTGTTTCTGACGGTATTTTTCAGAAGAGCAATGTAAAATAATAGGCATCTTATTTCATTTGGACCTTGATAATTCACAAAAGACCTATTTTTTGCCTTTGGTTTCTTAGTCAATTTAAAAATATCTATATACTGTGTTTGTTTCTGTTATTGTATAGGTAAGAGCCAGATTATAGCCAGCTCATTTTTTTGGAAATTCTTAGGAGTAGAAATCCAGTTTCCAACGTGGAAATCTGCAAAAATAAACTCACGACTTTACAGAAAAACGTAGCTTTAAATAAATTAAAAAAATTAAAATTATTTATGTTAAAAAATAATACATCAACGTTTATTCATAATAATAATAGAAATTAATAATGTGAATTGATTTTGTTTGACTCAGTCTTGGAAATAGTTAACCAACAAAAATAGCAGTTTAATTGGTTGCCTATATCTCAGGTGGTTCATGAAAAAACTGGAAAATTTGAATGTTCTAGTTCAAAGATTGTCCAACTCCCCAACCTATGGAATAACTTCCGATTTCCAAAAATACTACTACAAAAGCCACATTGAAATTTGTCGGATAATGAAATGGACACATAAAAAGTGTTTTTTCCCATATATCTAGTAAAAGTAAGTAAAACATAAAAGTAAGAAAAAAATTTAAAAAAGAAGTTAATTATAAATATGACACTCTTAGCAATATTTTTAATTTCCTCCACTGACATAAAAGTGGGAAAAACCTTAATTACTTTCTTAGAAAAGGGCATTCACTTCTGTTCCATTTATTTTAATTAGGTGAATAGTTAATCACAGCCATTCGAATGGTATTGTCAACATCTTTATTAATCAGCCCGCTCCTGAATTTGTTTTTAATTATATTTCTGCACAAAAAAAAAGCTGTTAGGTATTACTAAATATTAACGTCTTCATTCAAAGAACAACACGAAACAAAAGATAATATTTTTTCCTGGAAACAAGCGACCAAATAGATACTTTGCTTTAGACAGAATTTAAAGATAGATCACTTTGAAAAGTTATAACTTCAAATTCTAGTCCGTACGCAACCTTTCAGTGGCCACCGATAATATTTTTAAGAATTGCTTAGCCTGACCGCTAAAACCATAAGTACCACAGAATTATACTCTCTTTTAGTCCCAGTCTATAGGGTCCAAGAAATAGTGTGTGATGCTTTTAATTTATATGTTTTATGTCTGTGTGTGTGTGTGTTATTCAGTTTTATTGTAAGATTTGTATTATAATAGGTTAAAAAAATTTCATCTTGAGTACGAGCACTACACACTGGCCAACCCGGCCCTTGAATAAAAACTGTAAGATTTAGTTTTTATTTTCTTAAAAAAATATTATTTACTTTTTTAATAAATACCTATACATTTTCTGATTTTCTCGGGTTACTCTAAGATTCTATAAAAAACTTAATCGAATTTCACATTTCGAGAAGATTAGATCGCTGGTACAAGTTAAATAATATTATAATTGAGCGGGATTTTATAAACTATATACTAATAAATTTTAAAGTCTAGTTAAATAATATTCCATTAAAGTTAAAGTAATATAATCGTATTTTTTCGAGTCTGTTATGTCTCTTTTATTATACCAATTAATTCTAGTATGTCAATGAAAATGGGCTAAGTTCATAGGGTTTCTCTTAGAGCTAAAATCTTAATGAACAGCTTCCTAATGTATGTTTTGAGAAGTCATCTAGATATCCGAGGAGAGGAATTATTCTGCCGGCGTCTAGAAGATGAATAGGTTATTTTACGGAGGCAGCTATCTGCTTCTTGTACATACTATAGTACTCATGAATTGTAGAAGAGCTATCTTGGCCAGAATAGAGAGGCTCAGTTGATATCATTTCATATTAATGTGGAAAGATATGCATGACTTTAACTTCGTGTTACATCAGTGAACAAGACTGTTTTTTTGATGTTAAGTATAAACATTCATTTGAATAAATGAAAGATAAAAGGTGTAGGTTTTGATAAGGTGGCTGCTGATATGGTTTATAAGTTAAAAATGTTTTGATTGAAAGCTTATAGTCTAGAGTGGCAGTGGAGTGACTAGGGGATATATACCCCTCTCCCTTTTCCCCCGCCAAAAATGTAGGTTCTGTTTTCACCCAAACCCCTATATTTTGGAAAGTTAAAATTATAATATATAATTTCGTTAAAATACCTAGAAAAATCTCTTTTTGTACACTTCGTCAAAGAAGAAAATTTTACAAAGGGTCCCCCCCCATATAATTTGTTGATATTGATAGAAATTAAAAGAAAAATGATTACGAACCGCTTCTATCAGTGGCCTTGGAAACATAATTTTTTGTAAATCTGGTGAACCTCAAGAGCAATTTAAAGTTGCAAGATAAAATAATTTAATATTCGATTCAATTGCTTATATCAATGCACGAAAAAGCGAAGAGTAATTTTCTTCGTCATTTGCAAATTTAGTCACTTTTGAATTAAAATTAGAATTTCAGAAACGATTTGCTGACCTGGATACCATTAGGTACTAAGGAAATTAGATTGTTTCAAAATTCATTTGATTGGGACGTTACAAATAACCCAAGTCAGTTTCAAATTATCTTTAGACAAATGATCAGATTAAAAACAAATACAATGAAGGAAACTCGAGATTTTTACACATTTTTGACCCCTGATGAGTTTTCAGGGTTGAAACATATTTCTGAAAACAAACTTTTTTGAGAATAAAATATGTCAACTCAGAATACAGGTATTTGAAGTCACTAGAGTCAAATTTAGACAATACACTCACAAGATTAGAATTACCTTTTATCAACTATGAGCAATTCAAAACAAATTTAATGAAACATTAAAGAAATAAGAGGCTGAGGAGAAAAATAAATGGTAACTAATTTTTTTTTTTTTTTTTAACGAGTTAGGTGTTGGTTCTAGGTGAAACATTTTAATATAATAATAAAACTTGAGTAAGATGCGAGGTAGGTTTCATATCTTTCAATATATCGAATTCAAAACTCAATTTTGTTTTATTTCTTTTTTGTGAAACCTACCTCGCATCTTGCTCAAGTTTTATTATTATAAATGGAAACTATTTGAGATTTTCAATTACAATTTTATATCTTGTGACAAGGAGAAAATTTAAAACATACAAATTTATTGAGTCATAAGAAAACTAATAAAAATGATATATAATATTTGAAATAAATTTTGATTTTGTATCTGAATATGCCGAATTTTTATTTCATTCTTCATTCGATATTAAATCTATATATTTCATTTATTTATTTGTTTTTGCTAAATAATAAACATTAAAATTGTATTTATTTATTTGTTTTAATATCAGAATACCAAATAAAAATAATATGTTATACTTTAATATATTTTCACTAAAATCAATATGGCATGTGGGTGGTTATATTATTTACCCTTCACTTTTTTTATATGTTTTCATCAAAAACCAGTGTTTCAATTTTTTAGATTACCTAGGTAACTATCATAGATTATAGAGTGTACCTCGAGGGGTGATCAGCGATTAGAATTAGGTGTCCATGTCTTTGGAATTATGTGGAATTATTTTGGAATTCATAAGTTAATGCCCCTACATCTGTTGATCCTTCTACTTGGAAATGAAAGTGGAAGTGGAAGTAGGTGTACACGATATTAGGTATTTTTTTTTTTTTTTTTTTTTTAGTTTTTTAAAAATATCTACAAACAGATTAAACAGCATATATCGGAAGGGTGAGCATAGTGTCCAGGCTAAGGAAAACTATTTGTTTTTGAATAAGTAAAAATTGGAAAAAAGAAATGAAATTTTACCATAGGTTAGATTCATTATTTAGGTTTATGGAAAAAAAAAATATTTTGACTTTATGTCGCTTACTAAGAAATTTCCCGCAAACCTACTGGGCACGGCAAAATGACCACTTGGTGACCAGTATAATAATAAAAATAACAAAACCAATAACAACAAAACCCCAGCTAACTTAATCTCCAAAATATTTGCTTCCCTCTTTTGAGGGTTTAAGGTACGTTTTCCTCGGTGCGATTATCACGATGATCGTTCAACGATTATCGTTGAGCACTATTTCTTTATATTTCTTAAGGAGCTGTTTTCCTTCGAGCGACTGCCAGTAAATTACATTTTCCTCGTTGCACGATTATTGTTGAACGATCATCGTGATAATCGCACCAAGGAAAACGTACATTTAAACTCTAGATTTTTGCAGGCCCGCCGCCAGTGGGCCTGCAAAGGGTGCTCATCACGCAGGCCGCATTTTGGAGGGGATAGCAAGCACAATAATTTTTTATTTCACCTACTCATGAGAACGTCATAATTTTCGTTGCCAAAAAGTCAATAAAAAATATCGGGAAATTATGTACACTCCTGTTCATTCCTGGTCGCCGGATACAAATTTTGAAAATTTTAAGAAATTAATAGTTTAACGCTTCATTTCGTGCGTCGAATGGTCTCTCTAAATACTGGCATCCTTGTTAGGTCAAATTCAAATTCAAAAAATATATTCAATGATTGATTCGGCAATTATTCGAGTAGGAAAAATCACCACTTTTTGAAAAATTTCCAAAAATACTTAAAAACGTGAAAATGAAATACTATAGGTATAAAGTTTAAAAATTCGGACGATTTCATACATATTTGCATGAAGATTAAAAAAAGGAAAAGAAACTTTTTGGCCTTTATGGAAATTTAACATTCTCGCCATCAATCATTTTAAAAAATGCCATATTTTTATTCATACATAAATTAAATCTACATTTATGAATTTCTTAATCAATAGAAATAAAACTATATAAGTATAGATACGTGAGGGGATGACATAGTAATTGATGATGGATTTGACTAGAGATTATTTAACATAAACTATTTAGGAGGTAAATAATTTAATAAAGAGCTTTTCCAATCCGATTTAGGAATAACTTTTTAATCTTTCTACAATGAAGAAGTGAAAAGTTTTCAGTTCTTCTTAATTTTTAATTGATCAATGAAAGATTCTAAAAACTTGTTCGAAATATGTTTCCAGAAAAGCCTTTCTTCTAGATAACCATTGTTTATAATTATAGTATATCTTTGATAAATAATTATTCAATCAAAATCCTTTATAAATAACTAGGCATAGAAAGAATTATAAAAATTCGGGTGTGTCCTTAAGACCACACATTAGAAGTGAAAACTTATATGGCATTTATAATTCTAAGTACCTGGAGCCACCGAGCGATGCACGGTAACCAAATTAAAAAAAATACAAATATATATTGCGATATTTAATCAATTTATTAACGAAAATCAATTTAGGTCGAATCGAAGATTTTAATAAATATATTTACGAATATTGCATATAGTAATTGCTCGTTTAATATAATAGGATATAATATAACAAATTAATTATTTAAGAATTAATTAAGGAATAAATTGAAGAGAGGTAATTAATTTTTTAATTATTTTTTTTAAATTTAATTTAATACTTGTAACGCAGATGATAAACGTTGCTAAATTTTAATCCTTTCAAATCAATTACGCAAATATTGGTTCATCAATTAATTTAGCTCTACTCAGCCTTAAAAAATGGTGATCTCGTAACTTTAATGAAGGCAAGATAGTTGTCTATTATCGTATCTAAGTGATACAATCTTTCTTAGAATTTCGTTTGATCTAAACTCATTGCAATTTGCAATTTTGTGCAAAATATATGTTAAATATCAGTTTAAGGTCTGGTCTTTCTTGAAATCACCACATTACTTCATTAGAAATATCTGCAGCACAGAGGCGTAGCCACGGAGGGTGACCCCCCTCCCCCCCCAAGGCAGGGCTCATGGGATGAGTAATGTCAACGACAAACCGTTTCTTATGGAAACTAACCGTAATTAAATATATTTCATATGATTAATTAAGAATTATGTTCTTTTTTTAATTTCTTGAAGTTCCTTTTTAGTCCAGTTAAATTTTTCTCTAAAGGGCCCCGCGCGGGAAAGTTTTGGGTTAGTTTTGATTTCCTAATCCTATATGTTTTTTGGTGTGCTAAATCTGGATCTGAGGTTTGCTAACAAAATTTCGTAACGGAAAATTGTCAAAAATGAAAAAAAAGTAAAAAAATCTAATTTTTTGGCGGTTTTTTGCTTATAACTCGAAAACTATCAACTTTCCCTTAACCTTTCTATTAAAAATAAAAGTTCATAAAATTTCCTACAAATTTCATCATCATTTAGGTTTTTTCTCCGACCAACCTTTTGGGCTCAAGCACTAGTTGAAAATTGTCATATTTTTTCTATTTCCGCAAATCCCAAAAAATTCGCACATTTTTCGATTTTTTTCCATTTTGATTAGGAAATCAAAACTACCCCAAAACTTTCCAAGTAAAAACACAATTTAACTGGACTATTTATTTTAATAAAAAGAAATTCTCACTAAACATTTTGCTTTGTGGAATGACCATGAATATTTTCTGGCTATGCCACTGCCTGTTCGGTTCTGGTATCCGGATATAAATTTTAAGAAAATCAATCGTTAACTCTCTATTTCATGGCTCCAATTGTCTCGCTATAATACTAGCTTTATAATATTGGCCTCATTGCCAGCTCCTTTATACAGATTAAAAAAATATATTCATTGATCTATTCGAAAACTCGAGTAGGAAAAATTGTTCAAAAAACAATATGAAAACAAACGATGATTCGTGAAATGAAACTTGATTCTACTGTTGCTTACTGATTCCTTTCATTTCACCTACTCTTGAGATTGACAACAATTTTGTTTACACAAAGTCGATGAAAATTAAATTGGCGGGAAGGAAAGTACACTCCTGTTCTCTCCTGGTACTAGGATCCAACTTTGAAAAATTTTAAGAAAATCACTGGTCAACGCTTGATTTCAAAGCTCCAATTGGATCGCTATAATACTAGCTTCAATGGCGGGAAAAAAGTACACTCCTGGTATCCGGATACAAATTTGAAAAATTTTAAGAAAACCAATAGTTAACGATTGATTATACAATTTGCACGCTGTAATACTGGCTTCATTGCCAACTCAAATTATACAGATTAGAAAAATATATTCATTGATCTATTCGAATACTCAAGTAGATAAAAAACAATATGAAAACAAACGATGATTCGTGAAATGAAACTCGATTCTACTTTTTCTCACTGATTTCTTTCATTTCACCTACTCTTGAGATTGACAAAATTTTTGTTCACACATAGTCTATGAAAATTAAATTGGCGGGAAGGAAAGTACACTCACGTTCGCTCCTGGTACCCGGATACAAATTTGAAAAATTTTATGAAAATCAATAGTTAACGTACTAGCTTCATTGGTGGGAAGGAAAGTATACTCCTGTTCGCTCCTGGTACCCGGATACAAATTTGAAAATTTTTAGAAAAATTAATGGTCAACGCTTGATTTCAAGGCTCCAATTGACTCGCTATAATGCTGGCTTCATTGGCGTGAAGAAAAGTACACTCCTGTTCTCTCCTGGTATCCGGATACAAATTTTAAAAATTTTAAGTAAATCAATAGTTAACGCTTGATTACAAGCCTCCAATTTGCTAGCTGTAAACAAAATTTCGTAGAGAATGATGCAGAAAGTGCGAGTTTTTGGAATTTGCGGAAACAGAAAAAATACGCCAATTTTCAACTAGCGCTTGAGCCCGAAGGGAGAAATAACCTAAATGATTAAATTTATAGGAAACTTTATGAACTTTCATTTTGAATAGGAAAGCTATTTAGGAAAAATTGATAGTTTTCGAGTTATAAGCAAAAAACCGCCAAAAAATGAGATTTTTTACCATTTTTTTGACAATGTTCCGTGACGAAATTTTGTTAACAAGCCCCAGATTCGGATTCAGCACACCAAAAAACATAAAGGGTCGAAGAAATTACAACTACACAAAAACTTTCTGGGTAAAAATACAATTTAACTGGACTATTTGTTTTAATAAAAAAAATCAGCCCCCCCCCCCCACCTCCATGAAAATTTTCTCGCTACGCTACTGTAATTCTATAACTTAACTCAATGATTCTGAGACTGGAGGTAGATTAACTTATTATTCCTAAGTTTTGTATTCACACTGGGACACAGAACTTGAAAACAAATCTAGTATAATAGTTTGGAATGGTGAGAAAGAACCTATTAATTTAGAGATGGAAGTGGCTCAAAAGATCAATAGAGTTGAAATACACTAACTAATTCAAGTGTAAGCAGTACACAATATCATTCAGCATAATTGTGAATCGGGATTAAGCTTAGATGAAAATAGATCGTCTCTGTAATAGATAAAATTTAATAATACCCTTAGTGGTCCCTGCTTCCTCTGTCCTTTGAAACTGTTTGCAAAATTTAGTCTTTTCATCATTTATTTATTTAATTTAATATGAGAATCCCTCCATTAGGCTGGATATTTTATTAGAGTATAATATTTTACTTGTTAAATATTTTTAAAATTAATTTTACAAAATAGCAATATAATTAAAAATTGTTATTATTTTCCCTTCTCCCATCCCCATAAATATTTTCAACAGCCAACTGTTGATTCTATATCTATATTTTATGATTATTTTTAATTATAGTGAAATACCATATAAAATGGGTAACCTCCCAATAATAAAATAATATAATACATTCAAGTACATATTAATTTATATCGTATACGAATATACCTATATAATTAATAATATATAGAAAATTTATTTTAAATTAGAATCTAGAAAATAAATACATTTTATTAGTTACACCGGAGAGGCAGTCTTTGTCTGCTAGCCGGGTGTGTATTGAATTCATTCGAATTCTTTCTTTCTTTTTCTGGTAAAACGTGAAATTCTCGTCAGAATTTTGAATTGACCGTCGTAGAAATAGTTTTCTGATGCCAAAATGTATCTATTTCTATTGTTGAGATCCAAAGACGGGCGTCACAGCTAGTACTTAATAAAAATGTAGTCCACAAAAGGATGAATTTCCTTATTGCAGAATCTATAAGATCCTATGAACTTTATTGTGCAATACTCCCTTGATCAAAAAGTTCCCGAAATTTATTCAGAAAATTAAAAATACAAGTTTATTCATCTAAATCTATATTGCCCCCTTCAAAGTAATCCCCATCGACTGCAACACACTTATGCCAGCGCTTGATCCAATCCTCGAAACATTTTTACTTTATCCAATGCGAACCATGGGTAAAGTATTGTAATCGGTCGCGCGCCAAGCGGGACTTCAAAGGGTTCTTAGGTAAAGACTACGGAACCCATGGACTCAATTAAGGTCACAAATTGTAGTATTCAATTAGGTTGAATTTTAACACGTGACGATTTTGCCAAAAATTACCTGGGGTCTCGTCGAGAGGCCAAAAAGTGCCATTTTTTTGGAAGTGCGTGGGGATGGATGGATGGATGGATGTTATCGTTTTTTTCGTCCACGATTTTTTCCACATCTTTGCGCCGATTAAAATGAAATTTAAAACCTACCATTCTTTTAACCGGTAATGATCCTTTTGATGAATGTGGGATCGGATTCAGCCTCGCAAATCATGTCTTTTGCGACGTCAACACGGTCTCTTTTTTGCATGAAATTGAGGTCTTTTGGCACAAACTTTGCTGCTACACGACGGAAACCCAAATCATAAACCAAATATCTTGGACGGATCCATAGGCAATGTTCAAGCCCTCCGCTATCTCTCTGATGGTTAATTTGCGGTTATTGACCAACATTTCTTTTACTTTATCAATGTTTTCGTCGGTTTTCGATGTCGATGGTCATCATCTTCGATTGACTCACGACCACTTTTGAACCGCTCGTGCCACTGGTAAACGACCGTTTTCTTTAGAGAATCGTTGGCGAAACACTTTTCCAACATTTCCAACGTTCACGCACCATTAAATCCGTTTTTACGCAAAATTTAATACAAGTTCGTTGTTGCAAATTTAAATCCATTTCTAAAATTGTAAAAAATCGACAACACACACAGAGATAGATGTACTCTTGGCTACGTAACTTTTGCAAATGTCAAGCTATGACGCTAAGATTTAGAGAGAATACCAACAACAGATGTACCAACTTAACAAAAAAAAAAACAGAAATCAAATCGGAAGTACATTTTTTAGTTCTTAAAATTATAAATTATAAATTAAATTAATTTTTAGAATTCTAAATCTGAAAGTCAAGAGTTGCTCTTTAAATGAAATATTAAATTTAATAATTATTCTATTATCTTCTCATTCTGCAAAAGAAACTTAAAATTTATGAGAAAACCTGACTGGAGATGATAGCGAGGATAACATGTTGCCTTGATAAGAGCCGAGATCAATTAATAAATTATTACTTCATTTCAGCATTATATTCAGTATCACGTTGTTTGGCGGCGTATAGTTTTATCAAAGTAATATTTTAATGAAAGAGAACGACAAAAGACTCCCCGGGGAGGTTAAAAAGATCAGGAGGGCTATATTTAATTTAAGTTAAGCGAAAAATTGGATCACATGGCTTCTCTTTTATTTATGTTCAAGAAAAAGGTATGTTGAATTACATGATCCTTCTTCTTAAGAAGAAAAGGGTGAAATTTAATAAAACTATCATTCACCCCCCTCAATTAAATCGAGAGAAAAGGTGAAGCACAAGGTTTGAATAACGAACGAGCTGTTGCGAGTAAAAATTAATTATCCTCTTCGGACCGGCGAAGAGTTAATGTGAATAAATATCATGTAATTAATCATTTAAATTAATTGGTAAATCGGGTAAATTCTCGGTCCGTCCGCCCGCCGAGCCCATTAGCCACCACTTGTGATTTCTAATTAAAACCCATAGCAATTAATATAAATATAAAGGTCAAATAGGCAAAACAGATTGTTTCCAAATTAATTCAATTAAATAAATTATTTTCCATACAATCTTATGAAAATTTAAATACAGGTTTTTTAATTAAAACAAATGTTGCAAGCGCCACAGTCGACTTGCACTTAAACTTAAATCACTGTTATGCTGATAACAACACCCTTCACGCCTTTACGGTGCTTTCTCATCCCCAAGTAATCGTAGCAGTGTTGCTTTTTCAATCAAACTCCCCCTTTGAAAAAATAAAAATAAATTCATATCCGCAACATTACTGGTCATTAAAGTTTAAAATTGCTCCTTCAGGTGTTTTGGCTTTACTTAGGGAAAGAAATGGACAATTTAGGTAATTAAGTTTTATTTACATACTTATTTAACTAAAGTGAATTATTTTCTTTTTATTGTTCTTGTTTCTTTTTGTCACTTCACAGACATTTCAATATTTTTTTCGTCCTTTCGTAACTCTTGCATTTTTTTAAGGTGACAGTAACAGGCTTGATGTTTGCCGGCAATGGTGTCAATGGAGTACTTTCTTTTTTCTTATTTCTTGATTAGGAACTCTGTAACACCTGGAAAACGTCTTTCCCAGAAGTTCATTTCTAAAACTTGAAGTTTTTCGATTATCTACCTTATTTAACAACCAGACATCCCTACAACATGGGAGACAGATTCAATCATTGAATGGAAGATCAGGTGCTTGTTTTCATTTCTATTTGTTTGTTCCACAGAATTGAGTTTAGAAGTGCAATCGATCTCTCTGCCCCTGTTTTTTAAAATATAAAATAAAGATGTTTCAGTAAAACCAATCCCACTCAAAACAGTTCTTTGAAAAAAGCGGCTATTTTCTAAAAAGTAGTGAAATCTAGCCAAGTTAAATTCGCCTAGAATAATTAAGTCTAAAAAATGGTACTTTAAATTAAAACGCAATATTCTCTCCATTTTAAATGACGATGTAGATTTAAGGTAGTTGTTTCGCGACAATACCAGCAAAAAGTTAATGCTCAAGTATATAGAACAGTCAATAAGGATTCATAGTTCATAAGGCCAACACTTTTTGCTGTTTTTGTACCAAATCTAGCCAATCCCGTGCTCGTTTGAGAAATTTGGCAACATTGAAAGAGATTGAATATTTTTATACATGACATTAAAATGACAGATAAAATGAATGATAAAATACATTTTAAAGGTCGATTTATTAATCAAAAAGTTCTAAATAAACGATTAAAAGCTGTTGCGGTAATGAATGAGGGAAAAAAACGAAAAAAAATGTGTACTAAGAGTGCTAATGTACCCGAATAATTGAAGTGGGCGAGTTGGCGAATAACCTAACCTGTTGTCACTGTCAGAAAGATATTTTATTAAAAAATATTGTTGATGAAAATCTAACCAGCTCTTAATGTCAATGGACCAAAACTACGTGTGAAATTTGGTTTAGATATTCACACTAGTTTTTGAGCTAGCTCGTCCACAAAAATTTGATAACGCACAGACTAACTAACAGACTAGCAGACATTTTGAGAAAACAATTATTATTTCGAAAAAAAAGAAGAAAAAAACGCTTATTTCATGCACGATCACAATACTTGACCATACACCCTGTATGGTAAAGTAAAAAATGATTAGCCATACACTTATCCAGAAAAAAAATTAAACTTATATACTTTAAAGAATGAACCAATAATAATAAAAATAATAATATTTTCAAAAATTTCTAAAAATATCGTTTTGTTATTTTTTAACAAATGTAATCAACGCCTACGTTACATCTTATGAAAATTATAATTTTGAAAAAATCTAGCGCACGCGCGCTTTCTACTTTTTTTTTTTTCGCTGGTTTAATAAATGCGCTGTTGCCAAAATGTTTTTAGTGAGAATTTTTTTATATACATTGTTCATTATTTATTCCTTATTATCTCAGAAACTGTGTTGTAACTATGAATGAACTTGTCTTAAAATATGTATTGGTTATTGTTTAATGTTGGTTTAGTTTTTTATAAAAATTGTACGAAGGGTTTCTTAATTATAATTAAATATGTATGTAAACTTTCCGATATCCCGTATAGTGCAATGCTAAAGAGCCCGAAAAAATCGATTTTTGAAATTAAATATCTCCGGAACTGTATTGTTCATCAATTTCGTTTTGCCACCAATCGATGCACAAGTATTTCAATAATAATATATCTAAATTTCAGAAAAATCCTACGAAAACGCATTTGGCGGAACAACTACCTTAAGTATTCTATATTTTTAATTTCTATTCTTTTTTAAAGTTTCGAACCCCCTGTTTTCGTAACTATTACGTTCGTAACTTCTGGGTGGGGGGGGGGGGCTAGGGTAAGAAAAATTGGAAAGAAAATTGTCGATGATGATGTTTATTGAATACCTTTATTTCCCATCAAAATACTATGAAATTAATCGTGAAAAATAATTTTGAGCAAATTGGGCTATACCTTTTCTGGGTATCTTCTTTTTTATCCATCTCTTCAGAACATTTTGGCATTATTTATTTAGTAGTAATAACCTCTCTAATGATGTTCTTTAGCAATAACGCTGGGTAATTATCTGAAGTCAATGGCTTAATAGGTGTTTTTCAATATACAGACCATCCAACAACTAAAATAGATATGTATTAAAAGTTATTTATAATAACTATGATTTTATTTGAAAATTAAATAAATCCTGCAAAATAAGAAAATTTATGTTTCTTTAGTACTCGAAAATTCATAATTCATAGGTGTATTATCATTGAAACTTCATTCTATTTTTATAGATAGCGCTATTGAACTTCGTTTATTAGCAAATTACTTTTTAAATTTATTAATCTATAAATAAATAAATTTCATTAACAAAGTATTTATTTAATAAATAATTATATAAAATTAGTTATTACTGATTCGTTGGGTTCGATAAGTCTGAACATGTTTACGCCATTTCCGACACATAAGCAATAAATAAATCCTCGAGATTGGAGCAGCTTAGATGTAATTCGTTAACTGACCTCTAACATCACAAACTCAATAATCTCTTATATATTTAGATGTTTTATTTTTAATTCTTAACTTTGAGTCTTTTGAGTTTTGTAGTTACTTTATATCCTTAAAATTTTATGGAAAATAAAAACGTGCGAGCTGTTTTTAGTAAAGTTTTATCAGTTTTTTGTTTTAGAAACATACATATTTTGAGAACAAATTTACTAGGGCTTTTTTTTTACTAATAATTATTTCAGATATCTATATATATATAAAATTAAGATTTTTTTCAGTGCATTGGTCCAAATCACGGCAAATTTTGCTTGCACACTTTTCTAGCAACGTTAAAAACGAAAACCACCTCAACAAAATTCCTGTCTGTCTGTTTCCACTACATAATAAAATAAATAATACATTACAAATTTAATTTGATGTCTTGAATGGTTAATGTGGTGGGGTGGGGGGGTGGGGGGGGTCCAGGGGGCGTAGCTCCCTGGCTAGCAAGAGGGGCGCCGAAGGAGGGTCTTGCAGCTAGTATTATAAATAATTAATTATATTTCATTAAAAAAACCTACTAAAAACACTCCTTATAGTTACTATCTTTATTTTTCAATTTAAAGCTAAATTTTCCTTGCATTATTTTGTATACTGATTTACTGATTGTTATATAACGTAATTTATTTCTATATGTTTCGAGAAAAAAAGAGCAAACAAACCTGACCGAGAGAACATGTGGAGGTCAAAGATTTATATGTACCACTTCGCTTTCGTGCCATTGAGCCCAGGCAGCATTCCTGAATCTGATTGGTTTGATATTAAAACTGCCTGTTGGGTATTTTGAATTTTGAAAATCGAGTGAAATGATGAGGAACTACGGCGTTACGATTTATGGAGGAACATAACTTTGTCGATGCCATTCTAGGCTCCAATTAATGTTATGTCCGATGGATTTATTCCATGCGTCCTCATCTTTGTTTATACACTACAACACCGAACACTTCCAGCAACATTTCCTGCGTATTTATTGAGTGTCATATATCCGGTGGCCATACATAGACCATGTTCATCCGGAAGAAAGGTCAACATTCAAGATTAATTACCAAAGAATATCGGAATCGATATTTCCAGGTTCTATAACAGTAATGCGAAATATTCCTATTTGCAATCTCTTATCTCATAGAGCAGCGCTTCTTAAGCATTTTTAATTGGCGACCCTATTTTGACTGAGAAGTCATTATTGCCCTATGTTTCGCTACACCAAAATTAAGTTTCGCGACCCATAGTTTAAGAATCGCTGTCATAGAGTATTCTGTTGGATTCCACTGTAGCTGTGAATTAGCGTACTGACGTCATCGTTCTTTTGACTTGATTTTATTTAGGTTTCCAAGACAACGATCCAGGGACATGTAACGCTTATAGATAAAAATTTTATTCGTCACCTAAATTTACTAAAATATAAAAATACTAATAGCTATGCAAATTATTAGCTATAATGCATATAATCCTTTATATAAATTATATCACTTATGATAGTATAAAATCATTTTTTTAACAAATTCAAATTTCATAATAGTGTTAACTTTTTCAAGTCATTTACATTATCTCTGATAATTTCGGAGATTGTCAATATTTTTGTCATCAAACGAATTGATCTAGGAAACTTGATTTTGATAAAACTATGCAGCTTATAAAAACAAATGTGTGCTCCAAATATAAACTCATTAGCTATCTTTAAAAAGTTTTTCATTTATTTTTTTTCTCGATTTTCGTATTTTGCTCAAAGTCCCAAAGCTTAAAAGTCTAAAAAATTTAATCAATTCTTTCTTTCGGATATACAAACATTTTGGCACAAGAAGGAACATGTATGAACTTTGGTTTTGAGTTAGTTACGTATCGGAATCTAAAAAGACACTCATACAGAAGAAAAAATCATGCTTTAATATGAATCTTCTCACGTTACATACATATTTAAATAAGAATAAACAAAAAAAAAATTTTATTTTTATTTTTTTATTGATAGCTATTTTATTAAAATGAATATTCATTATAGGATAGAATTTTATGTTTTTATGTTGTGTGATTAATTTTTTAAAAAAGATAAATGAAGCTAGATTTGAATAGGCAAGGCATATCTTATTTAAATACATTTTTAAAATTATTTATTTCTTTGAAATTATGAACACAAAGAGTGACTAGATATAGAAATGTAGATGACTGATGTTATGTGGAATAGCCATTTCTTAGAATTTAAAAATTTTGTTATAAGATTACAGCTTTGTGATGCGATCTCGGACTTGAAAACGATTGGCCTGCTGGTGATATATTTATATATATATATATTCTAATATTGATAGAGACATATTAAAAACATACAAAATGAGAATGGACATTTTTATAAAATATCCTTATACATAATCAGTGGCGGCCGCCCAACTCAAATTTCTCTAGCCCTCTACGGTTGTAGGCCCAACCTGCTAAACTGAGCAATTGAGCAAAAAAATACTGAACCATCCATTTGATGAAATTATTTAAGGACCATAATGTCACAAGAGAGGCTCACGGAGGGATTTTGTACATTGATAAAATATTGTAAAAGCATTGAACTTAGGTGTAGTTGTAAATTCTTTTGCCACTAAACATAATAATAATAAAATAGCGCTTATTTAATGATTAACTATTCTATAATCATGTTCTGTGTAAAATAAAGTTTGAAATAAATATAATATTTTTTATCCAATTTCTTAATTTTAGTTTGAATTTCACAAATCCAAAGTATTTAATTTATTACCCGAAATAATGCACATTTTTGCTGCTGACCCACGAAATTTTTCTTCTCGGTGTCGCGCGCAACCGAAAAGAAAAGGCTGGAGCCACCACTGTTCTAACATAAATTCTTTTGTATAAGAATGGATAAAAATTTCTTAGGAATTACTAGTTTATTTTTCTATAAATATCAAAAATTAAGATCACAGGGGGGACCGTGGGTATTCATTTCAGGTTTTTTCGAGGCTGTCAAATTTAAATTTTTTCGATTTATATCAAAACAAATACCGTATTTCTTCTCTATAAATACTCTTGTATTAAAATCGA
Source organism: Forficula auricularia (assembly GCA_024734495.1). Lineage (NCBI taxonomy): Eukaryota > Metazoa > Arthropoda > Insecta > Dermaptera > Forficulidae > Forficula > Forficula auricularia. The sequence goes on along the minus strand of JALMQS010000085.1, from coordinate 3,875,577 downwards.
TAAAAATATATTGGGAATTACTAGTTTATTTTTCTATGAAAATCAAAAACTAAGACCTAAGAGGGACTCTGTATTCATTCAGGTTTTTTTTGAGGGTCTCAAAATTATATCTTTTCAATTTTATATCAAAACAAATACCGTATTTCTTCTTTCCATCCAAATTTATAATTGTTATTTTTAATATGTCCTTTGCAATATATTTTAATTCAATATATTTGTTAATGTGAATTGAAATTATTTCATTTCAACCTGATTGAAACATTCCATCTTTTTTTTTTTTTTTAATTAAATTTATATTGAAAATTACATTAACAAATTTGAATTTTCAAAAATAACTATTGTCTTTTTTATTGTAAAGTATATAATTACTGTTCATGAAATCAACCACAATTATTGTCTTTCTCATCCCCTATAAACACATATTATAATTTGCATTATGGATATTAATATTTTCCATTAATTTATGCTTAATCTGACTCATCAATTAAATAAAATATTGTTCAATTTATAATGCTTATTTACGATAGTTATATATTTAATTTTAGAAAATAAATTCATTTCATATAATTATATTGATGAATATATTTTCTACTTTTACATTTTTGAATTTACTTTTTATTAGGTTTCTTCTAAAATTTCCTATTTTTAATTTCACAGATATCTAGGGTACGCAAAGATCGCCAGCATTGATAATTTAGTAGGGAAAATGCATTTATAAGAAAATTGTTAAATTAATTATTTGCTTTAGAAACACGAGTATACATACATCTTTTGAGATATATCTTATTAGGTTATATCAGCATAAGGGAACTAAAAATAAGATAATATATTTTTTTTACTTTCACATATACCTATATATTCTATATCATGTAATTATATAGGATTAGCCTTAAGATCGAAATATGTTTCACTTTATATGCGCTTATTTAATTAATAAGCTACATCCTTTGAGTATAAAACCATTTTGCATTAAAAAAAAAATAAAAAAAAAAAAAAATAATAATAAAGGCTTAGTTTAGATGCTTGTTCACATATTTTAGCAGAAATGGGCGGACTTGGGAAGATATATATATATGCGGGTTTTAGTTTGAAATGATTATGGTAAAATTAGGAAATGAAATGAAATTTTATCAACTCCCAAAGTATTGTTAATTTGTTATGGTAATATATTATGCAAATTCTTCCTGACCTTAAATTTGATAATGATCAGATACTGAACAAAAAAATAAATAATGATTTGATTTCCAAAGATTTCATTTAATATTAGATATGTATTTCGATTCTTTTTACTTTTTTTTTTCTTTCTTCCTAATAAATGCGCAATTGTTTTCCATCTTTTTGCGAATCTTGATTTCTTTCTAAATCAATTTCTTCAGCTTTATTCCCTACAGACAGAATGCTATTTGATCAAAAGAAAAGCAAAGCTTTTTACATGCATCGACCAAACCCTGAGTCCCCATTCCCAACCATGCCAACCCTCCAATCAGCCAACTTAAATTCTTTAAGAATATAAGGAACGTAAGTCAAGGCATCCAAGAATTCTTTTCTTTTCTTTTTTTTTGTTTGCTTGTTTTCTGATAATAATTCATATTGGTTCTTAACGAACTAAAATCCCTTGTGTCTCTCAATTCATTTTAAAAAGGAGGGTATGAAGTATTTAAGTAAATTCAAAATATATTTAATTTGTGTTAATATTTACTAACTGAAATTGAATTGCTAGTGAAAAAAAAGTATTTGCTTAATTTCGAAATCAACTCTTAAAAATAATTGATAATACCATTTCAAAACAAATGGTAAAAAATATAATACAGATTTATATTTATATCTCCCACCCAAAAAAATGAATAAATAAATAAAGACCAAAATTATCTATCTGATCGATGCCATCGTCCGGGAGGGGGAGGGGGGGACAAAAAATAAATGCTATTTTTTTATTAAAATTATATTTTATAGAAATAACATATTAATAATAATTATAGTAAAATTCTTAAAAAAACAACAACATAATTTTCACCCTTCTTCAAAGGAAATTTTTTAGAAATGTTACCCTGTTGTATATAAATTTTTGATTTTTATAAGAAAATAAGAATTCATTACTACTAAAATTTTACTTTTATTTAAATGAGTAATTTAGACAGAGATCAAATATTATAATTTCGTTGATATTATATATCTCGAAAAAAAAAACATTTTCTGTTCTTCGTTAACAGAGAAAATTTACGGAGCTAATGAAGTATTTTTTTGATTTTAATAGGAAAATAAAATTTCAATTCCAAGAAAAATTTTACTTTTATTTAAATGAGAATTTTATATGAAGTATAAAATTTTTTTGAAAAAATATATTTTTGACTCTTCTTCAAAGGAGTAATTTTACTAAGGGCCCCATTATGAGAAATTGTCGATTTTGATAGAAAAATAAAATTTCATTTCTCCGAAAATTATAGTTGTAGATTTTCGCCATGTATCGAATATTCCTTTCTTATTTCAGCCTTCGTAATATTTTATGACTATCCTACTAAAATTCAAAATTCAAAATTTCTATTCTTTTCGTTTTCTTGTTTTCTGAAGAAAAAACGAACTAAAAATCACAATATTCACTTATTTAATTTTCAAATGTAAAGGTATGAGTTTAGTTACTGAACTCAAACAAAATTTTTATTAATATATACTAAGCAATATTGAATTGCTAACGGCAAAATACTAGGTATTTCTTTTATTTCAAAATCTCCCCTTTTAAAATAATGAATAATACATTTTCAAAATAAATAGTATTATACAAAGAAAAAAACATAGAAATAGTTATAGGTCAATTTATCATAGTATATTTATATAGAAAAATATAAAAAGAACAAACCATCCTGCAATGGCGAATGAAATTAAGTGAAAATTGTTATTTTCCACCGGATGTTATATAATTAGATGAATACAGATATATTGTATTATATATACATCATCGCGCGTACCTATATATACATGTAAATATAACATTCACAAAAACAAAATGATATTATAATTATTTATTTTTTGGTGTGTATGAAAAAAAAATGTAATATCCGAATGATATGTCGCTGACCACCGAATGGATGTTTTTACTGATGTTGTAATTGAGGGCAACGTAAACGTGGCTATGGAATTATGTTTCTATATGAGAACATTTCGAATGCTGTCCTTTTGAAAACCACCACTACAACAAATTTTCAAATGGAAAACAGAATAGCCGGTGGTTTGGTTCGTTAATTGGGTTACTTCTGGTCAGCAGCACTATACTGGAGAATATTGCCAAGGATTAATATGACGCCAATTAAAAAACACAATTTTATGAATCCTTCAACCGTCGAGAAAATGTCGCCATGTTATCAGATATACTATAAACTTTTATTTTATTCATATGGAAAATTTGTTCTTGTCATTTATTCATAAATTTTCAATTTAACGAAAAGATATCAAGGAAGAAGACAAGAATGAAAATTTTACACAACACTAGCAAAACCAATCTGAATATATGGTAAAGAAACCTGGACCCCATCCCAAAAAAAAGTACAAGCTGCAAAATGCTGAAATAAAGAGAGATTAAGAAAGAAGTTCCTGATTAGATTAAATACATAAAGAAGAGAAGAAAACATAATTTAGAAGATAAAATTAAAAAATTTAGAAGAAATTGGATGAGGCCAGCTACAGATTTTCAGCTGCCCCCTTTATTGGTGTTCTCCCAAATGAACTGTAATTGGAGGGGGTTTCCTTTTGATCTTTATGGTGCTACAAACGTTAGTAATATTTCCATTATTTATTTATGGCGCTTTTGGTGTTTATATACTTAGGGAGGATACATAAAAGTCAAATTATTATTTTCCATTTTAGTTTTTACGTCCAAGGTAGCTTTAAAGTATTAGGTCTTTGAGTTTCTATACAATGAATCGACCCTTTCGTTGGTCTAAATCAAATTTGTTGGGGTCTTGAACAACCAACTACCGTAAAATTTGTGTAACATTTCGTTGCTATTTAATTATTTGTTTTATTTAGAAGGGTAGTTTAACATCAAAGTTTATAAGCACCGAAATACAAACTGAAAGAAAAAGGGGTGTTAACTATAACCCAAATTAAAATGGATATATCTTTATCAATGAATTCGGAATAGACGAATTAACATTGTAAATTTTAGGCAACAATAGCAAATCCTTCTATCTTTACTTGAGTTTAACTTGAACCTTTCAATAAATAGCTACTGAACGCAATACAGAATGAATAGTAGGTTTTAGGATATTACAGGAAATTCATCTATTAATTTTTAAGAATTGATCATGAATCTGTTTGAGAGGACATTACAAGAAGATTACATTATTTGTCGAACAAGTCAGATAAACTAATTTAAGATGTAACGAGAAAAATATATTTTCCAAAAGTTTTTTTTTTAATTTTATCTTAAACATTTACTTACATAATTAAAAATAAACCTATATTTCCTTAAATTTTGTTTCTAATAAAATTACTAACGAGGAAGTTTTCGATGTGATTAGGAGAACGTGAAAGAGTTTATGGTGAAGAAAAGAGCTCATCAAATGATAGCATACAAATTAAAACCCGAGAGTTTGGGATACTTTAGAGAGAATGTTTACCACTGAAAGAAGAGATAAAAGAAGAAGATATATAGGTATTAGAATGATCAAATAGTGAAATCTCTATATGAGGTTTCTGTATTTTTAGAACGAATTGGCTCAGAGGGTCAATTTCCGAAATGAAAACTTTATGGTTATGATTTTATATTTTTAAATGTTTTGGGTATTTATGCTAAAAATGATTGTATTCTAGAAATTATGTGGTTTTTTTAGTTTGATGTTTTAATTGACTATTTTAAATATATGTTGTCTGCAAGAGCTTGGAACATCATACTTAAAAACGATAACAGATTAAGTCATCATAAACATCGTAGGTATATTTGTGTTTGTGTTTATTTTTTATTTTTTAATAAATATATAAAACAGTGTAGTTTAATTCAAAAGATTTTAATAAACTATTCAAACACCAAAGTTTTAATTATTTTTTTATAGATAGGTTTAATTATTATTTTACAAATATGTGAACATTAATATTTTATAACTGACTTAATTTATGTAACATTCAAATTTTTAAAAATAATCACATAACTAGCTAATTAGCTAGCAAGCTCAACATTTGTTTGGGGTAAAAACCAGCTTATTTAACATGGTCCTGAAACTAATCAAAATATAGCTTCATCATTTATCTCTAAAATGTTACCTATCGAATTGATGTATCGCCGTTTTTATAGCTAAAACCACTAATGTGTATATGTTGGAGGAAAATATGTCAATAAAAAATAATTCAAACTTTAGATATTCTTTGTTTATTTTATTATTTCTAAGTAAATCTTACTATTGGTTAGACCAGTGAGGCGTGAAAAGGGTTTCTCGGAGGAGTAACCAGCTTACTAAACGGTATTTTTATTAAATTAGGATGGTGAACACTCTAGTCTGTTTTACGCTTCACGTATTATTCGGGCAACCAATTTGAATATTTATAAAATGGTATATGATTTGATTATGGCTGTACTAATATTTTCTGATACATAGTTTTTAAATTAACAATAAATATTTAAAATGACAATTTTTAATTAATTTAAACGTACAGCTTAACTAAATAACAAGCGGGTATCCATTAACAATAATAATGATATTAAAATAAATTTGTTATATGAGAAAGTTTGATTATTAAATTCAATTACACTTAAAAAGAATTGTAAAAAATTATGATTGCATATAGGAAGGTATTAGTTATTTTATTTTAATTTGTCTGAAATTTCTAAATATTAAATTGCTTTTTTCTTTGTCCTTAATAATAAAATTAAAGCCCTGCTATCATAAATTTCAATAAATTTAACAAATCAGTATTTTTCAAGATGCGATTTTTCAAGATTGCGCATATAAAGAATAATATCAACCTGAGCTCTTTCAACCAAAAAGATCATATAATCAACAAATCTTTGTTTAGAAACTTATACTAAGGGGATTACCGTAATCCAAAAAGAAAAAGAAAACAATTTGTAAACCATCAAAAAACTTCACGAATTCTAAGCCAAATCATAAAAGCAGTTAACTAAATGTGTACCTGTTTAGTTCCTCGGTGTTGAGGTTCGGACCTTGAGCTTACCCTAATATTCCCACGTATGTTTTCAAATCCTTAATTTTCTTTAATTATTGTTAAATCGCTGGTCTGGCAATCTGCTTTCTACAAATGCCTAATATTTCGCAATTTGAAAATGCTAGCTACTTCCGCGCATGGAGGCCCAGAAGAAACTATTATCGAAACCTTAGAAAGAAGATGCCAGCTTGCATAAACATTCATTAAAAGAACATCCCTCCCCTTTCCAAACGCCAGTGACTCCCAAATCTTTGCCAGGCACACATGCCCGCCAGTCGCTCTCCGGATACAGATGTACTGATGCACCAAGCCTCGACAACCTATTTTCAATAAACCACATGTAAAAAACCATACCATCTTTTGATCAACTACCCCTACAGACCTTCTTCAGCAGGGCATCAGTCTGTTGACACCAGAGCGCGGGCAGAAGGACTCATCCTTTCCTAATCCTTTTCGGATAAGCTCAAACCCGCATCAAGCCTTACAAGCAAGGGTTGGCGCACAACATCGGCATACACAAGATATTGATCATGATCATTGACAATGGCATCCCTTAAGGCATACAGCATTCACAAATCAAGTTGAAGCTACCAGTAGGTTCCTATAATATCTGTCGTAAGTCGAGTTTAGTAGATATAAAACTCAAATTCAAAGCCCTTGATTTCCTATACATACAAAGAGTTGCGAGGATTCCCTAAAATATGTACATAGATAGCTACCTTTTTTTTTTTTTTTATTTATTTAATGTCACCGGGAACAAAGCCCATTTAGACAGCACATAAGTAGAGTGTTGTAGGGTTAGTGAGGGAGCCGAGTTTTCAACCGGTAGAAATTTTTATTTGCCAGCTAGGATCGAACCCCGGACCTCCACTTCAACATCGTCATAATCGATCGATGCCGAAGCGAAGCCAGTGCGTTAGTTGACTGAGCTACCCGACTCCCCAAAGCGTAGCTAGAGTAGTAGATAGCAGATAGGTACCTACCTATATTAAATTTTAGAGAAATCTCCGCAACTGTATGCTTTATTTATGCACGAGCACATCTATGACAAACACATGCTCGTAAATGCAAACTACAAAGCATCATAAGTCGAGGACTAGCTATACATAGATAATTATTAAATCTAAATTATTCGAAAAGATGGCTCGCCTATCGTGATTTTAACCAATATAAATATTATAGTTAGCTATTGTTTCATTAGGCTCTGATTATCTGTGGACATGATATTTATTAACATGACATCTGAGACGTCTAATAAATCAGACATGTCACAGATACGGCCCGTGGGATATGACTGGCCCGCGAGATAATTAGTTGAGGCCCACGACATCAATTCAATAATGGTTTAATTTCATGTGCATTTCAATTACATACTTACTTTCGGAACGCACCTAAATTGTGTTTCTATGTTAACAATTATTTGATATCTTTCTTACATTGAGTAGAAGAAAAGAATAGACTTACTTAATTAAATAATTGAACCGCTTAAATTTGAATAATTTTCATGATTCAGCCTGCTAATTTTTGCAGTTCACTAAATCATTTCATTATTATTTTTTTGTTTTGAAAAGGAAAAATGAAATTTAGCATGCGGCAGGATTCGAACCTGCGTCTTCCTCTTTAGCCGAGGCTGCGCTAACCAACTGCGCCACAGATGAATTCTACCGGATAAGCCATATTAGATTGATATCATTTTTCCTTTTGGCGGTTATCTTCTAGACTAGTCTAGTGACTTTTGATTTGTATAAACATTTTATTTTTATCGAACTTAGTTCCATATTTTTTTTGTAATTAATAGACTTACTCTGTGTTATCAATTTTTTAAGAAGATTTAGAACGTTTTTCAGATTTTCGCGAACTTTATAGTACTTACAACTATCTTTGTAATTATCTATTTACTTTCGATGTTGGTAAAGCACCGACTTACTTACAAAATGAACTAATAGATTTGCAGTGTGATACTGCTTTAAAATGCAAGTTCAATGATGTTGACATTTTGGCATTTTATTCAAAGTACTTCAAACATCAAAATAGTTATCCCAACTTAAGGAACCATGCTGCTCGTTTTTATGTATATTTGGAAGTTCATATTTGTGTGAACAGATACTTTCGACAATGAAGATGAATAAATCTAAATACCATTCAAGACTTACAGTCTTACATATGAAGATCCTTAATTCATTTTTAAAATCAATACTACATCGTTGACATCAAACATCGAGGTGATAATTAAGCGAAAAAGAAGTCAGTTTTTGGTCGTCAAAATAATATTTCAATATAATACGTCTCTACCCTAAAATTTTTTTTAGTTTTGTTCTTTAAAAAACTTTTTTATATACTTCCTACTTATATACTTAGAATTACATTTGCATTTTATTTTTAATCTGACCCGCTGTCATATTCGAGACAAAAAATTGGCACTTGAGGAGTTTTAATTTGAAACATTACAGAAAAAAATTAATCGTTTCATTTATCTTATCTTCTTCAAAGCAATAAAATTATCTTCTATTAACAAATATTGGTAATACGGAAGAAGAAATCCTTGTTTCACTCGCTTTCTTTTTTTCTATCTTGAACTAAATTGACATTTTAATTGTACATTATTAAGGCAATATATTTGTTTCTCCGTTTGCCGGTGTTTGTCTGTCTGTCGCTCTATTAGGATGAATGTGCGTGTGTGTTCAACGTGTTGGGAATTTTCACAGAATGTTTTAGTATATCTTTACAATTGGCAAGAATGGCTCGTTTCAATTTCCGACGGCTTAGAAACGGGGACCAGCCAGCAAACGGCAAACATGATAAATGAGATTCCACGCTCAAGAACTGGCTTATAAATGTCTTAAAAAACATGTATTCATAAATCAAACGGCTTCTGCTTTCTATAACTTCTGGTATAAACACATTACATGCGGCGGTGAACAAATCATTACCAGTATAAAATATGAACCAAATATTTTTTATTTTATTTTATTTCATTTCTTTATTATTTATTTATTTATTTATTGTGGGGAATATTTATCATTGAAAAATCGATTGATAAAAATGCGATCGTAACTCTATTTATTGGAAAAGTTGCAAAATATAAATATAAACAAAACAAACAAATATGTTGTGTGTAGCTATAATAGGGTATTTTTAAGTCAAACAGACCTTTTCATTATTCGATTAGCTTTTGATGATAAGAGTTGTTTATTTATTTAGCTGACCTGGACCACTTCCTGTTCATCTGGGGACTTTAAACATTTTTCGATAAAGCTTCTCTCTATAGTCTATAGCCGTGGATTAAAACGTGGGGTACAGTAAATTTAAATTATTGCTCTCATGTTCTATCCAGGTCTCATTTTATCATTGATAAAATGAATGCAACTGAGGTATGGTCTTCTCGCCTAGTGAGAAAACTAATAAGAATCTACATCAAAACTCATCTTCTTTTGTAAACTTCTTCAGTTCTGCTAATAGTGGAACCCTAAGAGAATAAAACTAGCTTTCAGGCTAATGACTACTAATGGTGTTAATGGGACCTCATACTGGACCAAACTAAACCAAATTTTGTATACATAATCAGTGGACCCCAGAAAAATAAAAATGCAAAAACTAACGGCCAAAATGGGGGAGGGTCAAAAAATCAAAATCTAGGCCCTTAAAATCACGACATGAGGTGGCAGCTATTCAGAATTAATAATTATATCTAATGGAATAGGAAATTTACCCTTCCTGACATCTCGCTGCAGAAAGTTGTCGGGGAATAAATTTCCATTCTTACATAATTAGTAGGTAATTTATCTCCCCACTAACTAATCCCGCTGATTTTTGCCAATACTACATATGAGAATATGACATTGTCAGTAGTAACTATAAGCAAAAGCTGGCCAAAATCATATAGATAAGTGGAAGAATATAATAACAAAAAGTCATATTTTTTAAATGATGAATATAAGTAATAAATATTTTAAATGTTATATGTTTGAAATATAATAAAGTCGAAATGAATACGGACATTCAGAAAGTGGTGAACGAGATAAATAATAACATTTTATGGCGATTGAGTTCTGAATGCTATTCAAGAGATAATATGTGTAGATATAGAAATAAATAAATGTTTTATGAATACTTATTGATCGATCGAATTTTATTAATAGAAATGAGTTTGCATTAAATTTAAGTGTGTAATCTCCCAGATAAAATTTTATTATATTTGGCTGGAATTTTACCACTAATCTTTTCTTAAAATGTGGATATAAAAAAGAATGAAATTCTTTGTTCAGTCACACAAGCCGAAAATGAATGACGAGAATTAGAATATCGCCTATACACGTTGATTCACGGTCGTTAGACGTTTATGGAAAACGGAACGCAGGATTTTTCTGAAAATTTAGCAGCTTATATTTTCTTACCTGTTCTATCGATCAAAAATATTTTCAGCATTATGATATTTCGGCTTCCATGGAAAAGTCGTAGCAACTTTATTTTTTAAAATGGAACACCCGGTATATTAACAGGTTTTTAGAACCGCCCTTTTAATAAAATACTTTTGTGTTAATATTGTCCTATACCTATCTCTATCAGTTTTCGAGATAAAAAATAATTTATGTTAAACATGGTCCAAAACATGGCCCTAATTAAACTTAAATAAATTAGTGCTCTCAATTCATGAAAAGTTGATATTTTTGTGCTGGGTTAGACACACCCGAAGTATTTAATTTACGCCGAGAAATCGACCCCATATTATACAGGGCGTGCTAAAATTAATATTATTTCCGTTATTCATAAAAAGGGTCAAAAGTTCGTTTTTTCAAATTAGACCCCCGTATATTACTCAATAAATTGAAAGACGAAGAAAAATGCTTTAAGACGATATATCTGGTCCTTATACCTAAAATGCACTGTATAATATGGAGTCGATTTGTGATCGGGTGTGTCTAACCTACCACCAAAATATCAACTTTTCATGAATTGAGAGCACTAATTTATTTAATTTTAATTATGGCCATGTTTTGGACCATGTTTAACACAAATTATTTTTTATCTCAAAAACCGATAGAGATGGGTATAGGACAATATTAACAAAAAAAGTACCTTAATAAAATGGCGGTTCTAAATACGTGTTAATATACGGGGTGTTTTATTAAAAAAAATAATGTTGCTACTACTTTTCGATGGAAGCCGAAACGTCACAATGCTGAAAATATTTTAGATCGATAGGACAGGTAAGAAAATGTAAGGTGCTAAATTTTCAGAAAAATCCTGCTTTCCGTTTTCCATAAACGTCTAACGTGCCATCTACCGTGAAACCCCCTGTATATATATATATAAGTGACTCTTATGACAAAGTACGAATTCGCAAAAACTTTGTTATAAAGAGCTATTACTATTTGAAAATTTTTATATAACAATATTTAATACATTCGTGATATGTACCATAAATCTCAAATTTGTTTTCATTTAATATTTCAAGGACATTTGTGTCTCTAGCATAGAAATTGTGTCAAAAATTGGAATGAAAAATTATAGTAAAAAAGATCAGAAAAATGTCATAAGGGGGACGATATACTCAAAGCGAACACGCGACGATTCATCCCCTTGCTAACTTGGTCATCCCTCTCTTTTCTGTACTACCTACTCTTTGTAATTAAATAAATTATTTATTTAAAGCAAGAAATAAGTATATCTCTATTTGAAAATAAGATGGAATTTTTTTTCAAAAATACAATTCGCGGTAACAATCGAAATATTTATGAAAAGAATTTAATTTTTAAGGTCTTAAATTCTTTGATTTTAGTAGAATATTTTTATATTGCATTATCAGAGGGATCGTTCCCCTAGGATTTATTTTTGTTATATTAACATAGAATTTATTGAGGTATAATAATAATATATACCCTGAAGAAGGAGAGAGTAAATCTCCGAAACGTCGGTTATCGAATAAATGTAAAATAATCAAACCGATATAGTCTTATTTTTTACAACCACCTTGGACTGCCTTCATCAACATCCAATTGTATAATATAAGCTTTAATCATCAAAAAAAATGTGTTTTCAAATTATTCTAAATTTAAATTGGAAGAAAAAGTACGCTGTTTTAAGTTTCGGTGAATTAATAATTTTTGACGTCACTTCCTTTTATCGAAGCTTAAGTTAATGACCGCTGAGTATCTGTATCTAGACTCACCAACAAAATTATGGTCGAAAATGATTTTTTTCAGAGATTTTATACCCAATGAGCAAATAAATTGAATTAATACGTATAGGGCTTTCCTGTAGACTTTGCCTGATTTTCTTTATTGTATTAAATGAACGGCTTGTTTTTATGGAATATTAGACGGTGAGTAGGAAATTTTCTTTTTAATTGTTCTTCGAATGATTACATTTCCCCCTTTAACTTGAACAACATAAACACTGGCCCAGGTTGGAGCTCTAATAGTATATAACTACGGAGTTGGGAGCGAAAACAACTTTACATTTATCGGTCACTATAACTAATTTCATTAGGGGTAATGCGCGCCCCAGCTGTGCCTGCGACTCGAGCGCCACTCAGCGCACACAGCAACTAACTAGAAGCCCTCTCGACTACGGAATACTACTAGCAAGTTGATTGGTTTAGGGCGAGTGGGAAGTGGTGTGAGGCCTACGACCAAAAAGAGCGGGAGCGAGGAAACCTCCATTGGGGGACTGGGGGGCAGATTGCACTGATGCCGAGACCATTTACGAAATTAACCAAATCAAACATCACTCAGACTAAGAGAGCATTTAGAGATATATTTATATTTCGATTACCCCACAGTTTATTGACAAGAGCTTATGACGCTTTAATTGATCCCTTCAGCCAATCCAATTAGAATAGGTATCTTTTTTTGTTTTGTTTCATTTATATATTAATATTTATTATACTCGATCACGTTTGTTTATTCTTTTTTTTAACAAAATCCTGGACAATATGAATAAAATTTTTTTTAGAATTTATTTAATTATTCATTATATCCTGAATTGATAGCATTTCATGTTGTAATAAAACAATTCAATCAAAATTAAATGGAAATACGGGATTAACAGCATATATAGAGGATGTTTGTTTAGGCCAATGTTTCATTAATTTCTCAAACCGGATCTGAAATATTTATAAGCATATTCCAGGATAGAAGAATTTATATATGTAGTGGTGCAGTTTTTAACATATTTTTTATTAAAATTTTGAAGGAAAAAGGGATGATTTTTATTTCATAATGCATTATGAACGATATTATTTTAATGCAATTTATTATATTTAACACAATTCTCTTCTGCAATTGAAATTCGTCTTATGTTAGGGAATTTATATTTTATTTTAATTTTATAATTTATTTTTTCATAATTTTTCAAAAATAGCCCTAATGATTTAAAAAATTAATTGGTCGAGAGTAGTATAAAGAGAAATCAGTGAGGTTGTCATCTTGCTTGATGCAAATAAACATATGTCTAGGTACATAACATATATGCCAAAAATAAATATGTTCAAATATGTATAATTTATTTGTTTGAGACTATAGTTTCGAAGTTCATCTGTCTTTTTAATTAAATAAATTAGGTATGTTTATATACATTAAGGTCCTTATTTTGGGTATTTTTGAATTTTTCTGCTGCCAGAGACTCTTATATGGTTCAAAATAAATAAAAAAATAAACTGTAACGGATCGTTTCTAGACTTATCCAAAGTCATTTGGAATATTAATATGTTTATTATTTTATTAGTAATCAGATATCACTGGCTATTTGCAGTCCATATTGACTTAAAATAAAAATAAGGATCAATTCTTATCTTATACTAGAGGAATAACTTTATTAAATTACTTGTTTGATGTATATTAAACGGATTAAATGAATGAATTTTAAAGAATTAATAAATAAAGAATTAAAAAAAGTTCTATCTTACTCTAGGGTAAAGTTCGTTGAAATATAATTTTACTAATAACATTATATAATCTTTTTGTGGTCCTTAAGGTACTTAATTAGAATATGAAATTTAATCAATAGAACCTGGAACATAATTAGCGATGCTCGGTAATTTTTTGATTCAGTTAAAAGCGATATATTAATATTATTTTTAATTTTTAATTCAGTTAAAAAGATCGATTTTTATTCGGATTCAAGATAAAATAAAATTGAAATTAATTCATCTGATGGAAGTAAGGAAGAAAAAGAAACAGATTTTGGTGAGACAACTTTTTAACATAGCTGTTCATTTCTGAACAAAATTTCTCAAGGAAATTGCTAAAAACATCTTAATACTTTTTAAAACCTGTAAAAACATTAAAGAACTTTAAAAAAGTTTTAAAGTTAAAGCTTTTTAAAATTTTAAAAAGTTTTAAAAAGTTTTTTAAAGTTTCAAAAAGTTTTTTAAAGTTTTAAAAATATTTTCAGAGTCGATCCTATCCGATTATTGCGAGTGGCTGTGTGTGCATCTAGCTCCTGCTATTATTGATTTTTACTAAGATTATATTGTGATTTTCAAGTGAAACTTACATGAAAAAACAGCTTGAAAAGTGCGCTTTTTAGTGAGATGTATGAACTCGTCTGAAGGATGTGTAAATATCTGAAATTTTTATATGTATATGAAATTTATACTCGTATTTATATTCTCTCGTAAGACGTCTTATGTGGATTATCTATCGATGTCTCGATTTGGGATTCTACGAATCTCGAATTGATAATAGAACAATTATGTAAAATTTCTTATTTATAGACGGTTCTCGAGTGAAATTAGAATTTAAATACTAAAATATCTTCCAAGGCCCTATAATACCCTCAAGTTAGTCGCAAAGTATTGGCCGCTTTTGTGTGAAAAAACCTTTCCCTTCCTTCTATTTTTATTTCTATTATTGTATTTTGTTTGGGGAAATTTTACTTTATTTTGATACCGCATACAAATATATGGATCAAGAAGAGGAAAATAAATAATAGAGAAAAATAATAACTAAATAACATTATTTATAGTCACGTATATTGAGATATAATATGTGTTAATTAATATATTAAGTAAATATTAAGTGATACATATACTAGGTATACCTACATAATTTACACACGCTCGCTATTTTCGATTTTCGATTGAATGCAGAACATCTTGCATCCTTTTTACTCTCTTAAACAAGCAATGGACAAAACAGAAAATGGAGAAATTACCCCAGTTGGCAGACCAGGTTCAGGCCTGGAAAATCCATCCTCTACGGAGGCTGGCCTCACGGATTCTGGGGGAGGCCAACTATTGCTTGCGGAGGAAGATCTCATAAGTTTTGGAAGGAGTTCCAAAATACAAAGAACTCCACCGAAACCGGCTAAACCATCAAAAATCAATGAATTGGCCGATGATGATGCATTAGCAATTCAACCGAAAGAAATTGAAAAACAAGATGCCAATTATTATAATGAATGGCAGAAAGAAATTAAAGCAAGGTTAGTTCTTGAAAAAACTATAAATAATATGCAACAGCAGATTATAAAATTAGAAAAGAAACTCACGTTGTTGGATACCATCAATGCTTCATCATCAAATCAAGCACAAAGTGAACTTAATTACTACACTGATGAAGAAAAGAAGAACTCGAAAGGGAAACTGATTGGATAATGAAGAAAAAAAGGAAAAGAACATCTTCATCCAGCCCGATAACTCTTGTTGGAAATATAAGTGATGAAACAACCAAACAGAAACAAGCAGACGTCTCGAACCTAAAACCAATTAAAGAGCCTTATGTTATGAAACATACTCCACCACCTATTATTGCTTCTGGAATTGTAATATTTGGTGAACTAAAGAATATGATTCAACAAATAACAAATAAGGAATGTAAATACACATCTTATAACAATAATGTTTGGAAAATAAATGTTTACGAAAGTGAAACATATAGAGCAGTTACAGATGCATTGACTTAAAATAAAGTTCAATGGCATTCATATGAGGACAAAGCTTTAAGACCCATTAAGGTAATGGCCAGAGGACTGCATCCATCATGTGACGAAAATTAAATTATCCAAGATCTTAAGGATAAAGGCTTCCAAATTAGTGAAGCTAAAAATATAATTAAAAAAGAAAAATCGAAAAATTCAAAGGGAGAAGAAATTGTCCAAAAAAGAGGATTGCAGCTTTTTATGCTAACATTTGATAACCATGAAAAAATTGAAAAAATATATTCTATCAAATCAATAATAGGATTAGCTGTTAAAATAGAACCATTAAGGAAATATACTAATATTATCCCTCAATGTAAGCTCTGCCAAGCCTTTGAGCATACTCAAAGATTTTGTGGGCGACAATTTGCTTGTGTAAAATGCTCAGGCCCCCACCCCACTAGTAATTGTTCTTTGAAAAATAGTGAAAAACCAAAGTGTGTCAATTGCAGAGCTCAACACGCAGCAAGTTATAGAGGGTGCCCAGTTGCAAAAGAACAACAAGAAAGAAGAAAAAACTGATTAACACACGCCAACAGGGGCAAAATAGAGCTACTTCTACAACTATTAAAAGTAATAAAGTTAATGCAAACAACCATTTAGCCGTGAAAAATCCAATTTCAAACAATAAATCTTATTCTGAAATTATCACAAATACAAGAAATGAAGAAGATTCTTTATCAAAAGATATTCTAAACCAAATTCTACAACGATTAAGTGAACAAGACAAATCTATAAAAGTACTAACTGAAAAAATCAGTGTGTTAGATAAAAACTTTAAAAACCCAAATAGTTTCCATCAAAAATGAATCTAACAACATTAAGTATAGCCACATGGAATGCAAATGGCCTACTTCACCATATTTCGGAATTAGAAATATTTCTAAGAAACGAAAAGATAGATATATGTCTCATTTCCGAAACACACTTCACAAAACAATCCTATGTGAAAATTCGCGATTATAACTTCTATCACAGTCCACATCCATCTGAAAAGGCAAGAGGAGGTTCGAATATATTAATAAGAAGCATTATTCAACATCACGAAGAACAAAAAATCGAAGATCCTTCTATGCAAGTTACAACAGTTTCAATACGTGCTAAAAATAACGACGTAAAAATTTCAGCAATTTATTGTCCACCAAAGCATTGTCTAAATAAAGATGTTTATTCCAATCTGTTTAAAACCCTTGGAAATCATTTTCTCATTGGAGGTGACTACAATGCCAAGCATACGGACTGGGGATCAAGATTAATAACAACAAAAGGAAGAGAACTTTATCAAGCAGCACAAACCTGTAAATGTGAATTTTTATCTTCAGGATTGCCCACTTATTGGCCAACTGACCCTGCGAAAATTCCAGATTTGATTGACTTTTTTATATCTAAAGGAATTTCAAATAAATATATTCATGTGGAAGGTAGCAATGATCTATCATCAGATCATACCCCGATAATCCTAACACTTAGCGAAAATGTTCTGCAAAAGAAAATCCCTCCAAGCCTCACCAACAAAAAAAACTGATTGGAATGAATTTAGAAGAAAGCTCTAACAGTTTATAAACCTCCAAATACCACTTACGACAAAAGAGGAAATTGATAAAGAAGTTGAGCAATTCATAGCTGATATACAACAAGCAGCAGAGGAAAGCACACCATCAGTACGAGAAAATATTTGTCATAAAATATTTTATCCATTGGATATAAAAGAACTTATCTTGTCAAAAAGGAAAGCTCGAAGAATGTGGCAACAATCCAGACACCCCGATAACAAAACTATATTGAATCGTTTAAATAGCCAATTGAAAAAACGTATTTTAGAATTTAAAAATGAGTCAATAAGTGAATATCTTGAAAAATTAACTCCTAACAAAGAAACTGAATATTCTCTTTGGAAAGCCACCAAGAAAATTAGAAGACCTAAAATTCAAGATTCCCCTCTGAAAATGCCAGATGGAAATTGGGCCAGGAGTTCAAAACAAAAATCAGATATTTTTGCTGATTATTTAGAAAACATTTTTAAACCAAATCCACCTTTAAATTCTACTGATAATCCTACCTTCATACATAAAACTGACAAAAAAGAAATTCCTCTTGTTAGCTTAAAAGAAGTTAGGAATACTATCTCCTATAACTTAAATGCAAAGAAAGCTCCCGGATATGACCTCATAACTGGGTACATCATGAAAGAGCTTCCCGATGTAGCCCTTTATAAACTACAATACCTCATAAACGCTTGCTTTATACTTAGGTATGTGCCTCACCACTGGAAAATTGCTGAAGTGATACTTATTCTTAAGCCTGGAAAGGAGCCTACAGAAGTGGCCTCTTATCGACCAATATCATTGTTGCCAATTTTGTCAAAAATCTTTGAAAAACTATTATTAGGGAGACTTATGGAAATTATAAAACATAGAAAATTAATACCTTCACACCAATTTGGCTTCAGAAATAAACACTCCACAATTGACCAAGTACACCGAATAACGAATATCATTGAAAAAGCTTTTGAAGAAAAAAAAGTCTGTGCAGCAGTTTTTCTTGATGTTGCTCAGGCTTTCGACAAAGTTTGGCATGAAGGCCTTTTAGTCAAACTACATGAATATCTACCTGAACAGTTTTTCGTAATATTGCAATTTTATATCAAAGATAGACGCTTTCGAGTTCGCCATGGCGATGAGCATTCTGAACTAAAGCAAATATCTGCTGGAGTGCCTCAGGGCAGTGTTCTTGGCCCAACTCTATACTTGTTCCGAAAATCATACTGCCTCCACTTCTAATCCTACCCCAATTCATTTTGAAAGAAGTGGTCCCAGACTTCTTCTTCTAGAATCAACGGAGATTAAATTGGCCCTTCTGAATAAATCCAGTATTCTCAATAATCAATTGGACTTTGACAAAGATATAATCATTGATTCTAATTTGGCTAAAATTAATAAATTAAAAATCGGCTCTTAACTTTGATTACATAATTTGTGTTTGTATTTTGTTCTTTGTTTTTATTTTTGTTTCTGTTTCTAATTTAAATAATAACAATTTATTAATTTTTAAGAAAAAGATTGAAAGTAATTTCTGAACGTACTTTAACTTCTGTTTGTTGATGTAACTTTCTGAATGTACTCTTCTCTCTCAAAATTTTGTTTATGAAACTTTCTGAATATACTCATCTTTCTCAAAAAATTTTACTTGTTAAACGTTTTTACAAATTTGTATTCAGTTTTTATTTGAACTCCTGAAGATGGGCTAGTAACCCGAAATATATATCGAGCTAATCAAACTCAAAAAAAAAAAAAAAAACATACATTTGTTTTAATATATTTCCTTTTTGTGAAACTTAACCTAGAAAATTCTCCTCATAAGTTATTTATAATGTTTCACCTAGAACCCACACCTAAATCCTTAAAAATTATCTATACTTGTTATTTACAAATGACATTCCACTTGATAAGAATGCTGCTATAGCTACATTTGCTGATGATACAGCACTCCTTGCAGTCGATGAAAATGTTTATGAAGTTACAGCTAAGCTACAAGGTGCCATAAACAAAATCAACGAATGGACCAAACGATGGCTAATAAAGCTCAATGAAACAAAGTCAACCCATATCAATTTTACCTATAAGAAAATAGTTACTATTCCTATCCAAATTAATCACCAAAGAATACCTTATGCCAATACAGCTAAGTATCTAGGCATGACTCTAGATGCAAAACTAAAGTGGAAAGAACACG
>JALMQS010000085.1:3797992-3855371 GCA_024734495.1 Forficula auricularia | reverse complement strand
AATCGAAAAATTCAAAGGGAGAAGAAATTGTCCAAAAAAGAGGATTGCAGCTTTTCATGCTAACATTTGATAACCATGAAAAAATTGAAAAAATATATTCTATCAAATCAATAATAGGATTAGCTGTTAAAATAGAACCATTAAGGAAATATACTAATATTATCCCTCAATGTAAGCTCTGCCAAGCCTTTGAGCATACTCAAAGATTTTGTGGGCGACAATTTGCTTGTGTAAAATGCTCAGGCCCCCACCCCACTAGTAATTCTTACGTACATAAACATCAGCTTCCGGTACTTTATTTTAGCCAAAATCTCCTGGTACTTCTTGTAGCCTCTAGATCAGGGGTGAGCAACCTTTTTAACCCACGGGCCAATTTAAATTTTAAAATTTTACTTACTAATAATTTACAAAGCTTTATATATATACTAATAAACATTATAATATAAAAATACAAAATTAAAAAAAGTAAATATTTCATATATAAATTTTAATGCGACAAGAAAAGAACAAAAATGCAAAATTTAAAAAGTAAATATTTTATATAATTATAAGTGTATATTATAAGTGTATATAAATGTTAATGCAAAATAAAAACAAATAAAAGAAGAACAGAAAAACTAATTTACTTGAAAACTTTAATGAGAAATTTGGCACTGCTTTTTCGATATAAGCTGATCAATAACAGCCGGTATTGATGAAGTAGCTACACGTATGCAGCTTTCTAATCGAGCATTACTCACTCTTGATCGGTGGTCATTTTTGATTAATTTCATGGTTGAAAATAATTGTTCGCATACATACGTACTTCCGAAAAGAGACATCATTTGCTTTGCATTTTTCGTCAAAAGCGGAAATTTCTCAGGGCTCACATGAGATTTATAAAAATTATCGATGTTTACTGAGAAAAATACATTTTTTAAATCGGTATTATTCTGTATGTTAATCACTTCCATTTGAAAGTTTTCAGGAACTGTATCCACATCGATATTAAATGGCGAAGAAAACATTTTCATGGAAACCGCTATCTTCTCAGCTTTGAACATTTGGAATCGTAATTGAAATTCGTTGATTAAAATGTCTATATATTGTACGTATTTTTGAGAAGTAGTAACGTTTTCTTTTTCTAAATATGGAAAGTGAGACACATTATTCGGCAAAAGATGCTGTTTCCACAATTTTAATTTGCGCTCAAAGCCTTGAATTTTATCATACAAATTGTGAATAAACTGTCCTTTGCCTTGAAGTTCCACATTAAGATCACCGAGATGCTGAGTTATGTCGATAAGAAACGCAAAATAACACATCCATTCTTTATCACCAAAATGAGGAAAGGCATATTCCTTCATATCCAAGAACAATTGTATTTCACTTTTTAAGGCGTATACTCTTTTTAGCATTGCACCTCTACTAAGCCAACGTACTTCGGTATTGAAAACCACGTCGCCATATTCAGTTTCTAAATTGTTCAGGAATACTTTAAATTCACGGTGATTTAACCCGCGCGACTTTATAAAATTGATTAATTTAATTATTGGTACTGTGATATTTGGAAAATTCAATCTTTTCGCACACAAACTTTCCTGGTGAATTATGCAGTGGTTAACGAATATTTCTCTTCCTGTGGCCTTCTTAATGTCTTGAAATAGCCTTCCCGATACTCCTACATTCATGCTTGACATTGCTGGTGCTCCATCTGTTGATATACCAATAATCTTCTCTAATAAAATAGAAAATTTTTCCAACACCGACTTTAGTTCATCATACAGGTCTTTGCCGGTTGTAGTCCCTTGCATTGGAACCAGTGAACACAATTCTTCAGTAATATTAAATTTAGTGTCAATACCACGTAAAAATATAGCAAGTTGTGCTGTATCGCTAATGTTGCAGCTCTCATCAAGTGCCAAAGAACAGTATTCGAATTTTGCAATGCGTTCACGAAGCGTTGTTGCTATGTTCTCGGACAAGTCGTCGATTCTCTTTGCAATGGTGAATCTTGATAAACTAATGTTTGAAATAATATTTATTTTATCAGGAAATGCTATTTCTGCAACAGCATTCAGACATTCTTTTATCATCCCTCCATCCGCAAAGGGTTTCATTTTTTTTGCCAGTATTTGACTGACAACAAAACTACCCTTTACTACCGTATTTGATAAAATATCTTGATTTTTAAAAATAGGCTGTTGGTTTCTCAAGTTTTTTCCTCTTAATTAACCTTATCTATCCGGATTTGTCCGGTTAAGTTTTTATATTTATTTCATGTTTTGTATCGTAATGCCTTTTTATGTTATATTCTTTTAATGAAGACACAGTCTCTGAGCATAATAAGCATACAGCTTTATCTTTAACGACAGTAAAAAAATAATCAAATTTCCACTTTTCTTGGAAAAATACTGTGTTCATCCGCAATTTTCCGTATTTTTGTTTGCTTTTTCGACATGCTATTAGGGATTAAAAATTAATTTAATTAATTTAATAAAAAAAATCTAATATGATATTATCTTTTTGATAATAATATTGCATTCACGTCTTTCAAGAAACCCAAAAATTAGTCAGTTAACAGCTCACAAGTCTGATACTGACTGTATATTTGAACTATGACAGAAGCAAACACAAGAAAGTGCTGACGCGACGCGTTCGTATTGCATGTTTGAACAAGTCGCCGATAAATGAGTAACTCGTCTATGTATTCGCGATTCAAACTAACTCGAAAGAAGTATACTTTGACATAAATCATATGTTTTAATCTGTCAAATTACATTCAATGGTGGCGCTAGTGTCAGATTGAATCCCGAATTGTATAGTATCCGATTTATAAATTGGCGACTACTACTAACATAACATTATAATTATATATAACTGTGGAGAGGAGCCTCAAAATATTCTCTTGCTACCCTTGATGCAATTCAGAAACGAGCCGTCAGGCTAATTGACGATTCTACCCTCACCGACTCCCTCGACTCGCTGGCTCATCGAAGAGATGTCTCCGCCCTTTCCCTTTTCTATAGATACTATCACGGCAGGTGCTCTGATGAGATAAAATCAATAATTCCCCCCAAAGCAT
Source organism: Forficula auricularia (assembly GCA_024734495.1). Classification (NCBI taxonomy): domain Eukaryota; kingdom Metazoa; phylum Arthropoda; class Insecta; order Dermaptera; family Forficulidae; genus Forficula; species Forficula auricularia. The sequence continues at coordinate 3,852,307 of JALMQS010000085.1, read as the reverse complement.
GCTTTGCACGCAGCACACGTTTTGCCGACTCCCAACACTCTTTCGCGGTCAAATTAGAAAAGTGCCGGACCACTTCATTCGCGAATTCATATATCCCCATGACTTCAAGGAACTGGAACTCTCTCCCAGCCTCTATCTTTCCCAGCACCTATGATCTTCAAACCTTCAAAACCAGGGTGCATAGACACCTACGTCTACACCCTCTCACTTAAACAACTTTCCCTTCTCTTCGGTAATGCAAGGGTCTTTCGAGATCCATAGGGGCTACATCTTTACTGGTGCACCCCTTCTTGCATTCGATTGCATTAAAAAAAAAAAAAAAAAATTAATTTATTGATGGGAGAAAAATTAATAAATAACAAATTATTATTATTAATAAAAAATATATTAAAAATATTTATTAACAATATAATAAATAACAAATTATTATTGTTTATAAATAATCGAGACGAATAATAAAATTCTATTTTAGAAATGCTCGGCGGGCCGCAGAAAAATATTTAAAGGGCCGCGGGTTGCTCATCCCTGCTCTAGATAGCTTAAGTTTCAAATTTCAAGGCTCTGTGATTTACTGAAGACGAGACGATTTAAATATTTATTTTACGACATATGACTAATTTACACCCCCTTCCTTTATTTCAATCGGTTTAAAAATTTGACTGGAAGAAGAATATAATAGATGGGGACTAGAAATAAACGTTGAAAAAACAGAATACCTGACGGTCGGGACAGGGAGAAAATTTGGATATCAATGGAAAAGTGATTAAAAACTGTAAGGAATTTAGATATTTGGGATCTGTCTTTAGCGAGCAGTCAAACTTTGAAAGATATATTAAAAATAAAATCGGTCAAGGCCGAAGAGCTATTGGGCAACTGAATGGGGTCTGGTGGGGCAAAGGGATTCAACAGGACATGAAAAAAAATATATCGGTCCATAGTGGAAGGCATAGCCCTATACAATTCGAAAACATGGGACATGAACAAGAAAAACGAAAAAAATTTACAAGTGCTCGAAATGGATGCGATGAGGAGTTGCAGAGTGTCGAGATTGGATATCCCAAATCTATATATATAAAATTAAGGTTTTGTCTGTACATTGCTCCAAATCACGCCAAATTTTGGTTGCACACGTTTCAAGCAAAGTTATGAACGAAAACACCCTCAACAAAATTATTGTCTGTCTGTCTGTATGTCTGTTTCCGTCGTTTCCGAAAAGTTGCTCACGATTCACGTAAAAACGGCTGAAGGGATTATTATGAAATTTCATATTTACATCAGATGTCTTCTAACTCACGTTTTTAGCTATAAAACGTTTTGATATTTTGACCCCAGACGGCGGTTTGGGGGGGGGGGGGCGCACGAATAAATATTATCAAATAACTCCTAAACTATTAACCCTACGGCAAATTTTATAATAAACAAAGTTCTAGAGGATGTGATTTCTGACAACTTTTGTTTAAAAAAATTTCCCCAAAAAACCACCCAAAAAGGGGGGGAGGGTGAAAAAATGTAAATTCTTGCCCTTGGAGCAAACTCAACCAAATTTTGTATACATAATCTCTGGGCCTCTAGAGAGCTAGAAATACAAAAACTAACCACCCAAAATGGGGGGGGGGGGAGGCTCAAAAAATGAAAATTCTTTCTCTTGGGCCAAACTCAACCAAATTTTGTATACATAATCTGTGGGTCACTAGAAGTCTAGAAATGCAAAAACTGAGTGCGGAGGGTGGGTGCGGGGGTGGAATGAGGAGTGAGCCGGAGTATGGTGGGGGTGGTGTGGGGTGGAGTCTAGGGGGCATAGCGGGGGTGGGGTTAGGGAGGCTAGGCGGGGTTGTGGTGCACAGGGTTGGAGGGCACGTGGTAGGGTCCGGGGTGGATGTGGTGCGGGGTCCGAGGTGGGTGAAATGCGGGTGGTGGTGTGGGGGCGGGGGTTGGGCATGGTGCGGGGGGTCCAGTGGGCGTGCCTTGCAGCTAGTACAACTATAAGGGACAAAATGAAAATGTAAAACGACATAATAAATAGAATAGAAAGGAAGAGATTAATATGGTATGGACACGTCAAAAGAATGCCGGAAGATAGGTGGCCTCATAAAATATGGAACTGGATGCCCACAAAAAAACGGAGGAGAAGCGGAAGACCGAGACGAACGTGGAAACAGGGAGTAGATGAGGCTATGACCAGTATGCAACTACAAGAACAAGACAATCTGGATAGAGAAAATTGGCGTGTTGGATGCGGAAAACGGCGCATGCTGTAGAACAAACCGCTTTATTATTATTATTAAAAATTTGACACAACTAATAACTCATGAGAATTGATAGGTACACCAATTTTTAGCGAAATCGTTAGAACCGTTTTCGAGAAACTGATTGTTTATATATACAAGAATTGCTTTAATAATATAACGTAAGATTACTTAAAAGTTTTTGTTTTGCCGAGAGTAGCAGACTTGTTGATTCACAAAGAGAAACAAAGAGGTTGTCCTCTGCTTGATGCAAATAAACATACAACAAACATGCAATAAACATACACACTCAATGAAAAACAAACATTTATAATTAAAAAAGACTGATGATGAAGACCAAGTCTTCGAAACTATAGTCTCAAACAAATAAATAATATATATAGTATATACAGATATATCATCTCGATATATATGTGTGTATGTTTATTTGCATCAAGCAGAGGACAACCTCTTTGTTTCTCTTTGTGGATTACTTAAGACATTTTCGAGATATTTAAAAACTAATCATCGCTTCATTTTCTTAAAGTAATGGTAGGTTTTCAATTTCATTTTAATCGGTTGAACGGTGTGGAAAAAATCGTTTTCGAAAAAAATGGTAACATCCATCTTCATCGTACTTTTTGTTCTCTGAGCAAGACCCCATGTAATTGGCAAAACCCATAGTGCTAAAATTCAACCTGATTGAATACTACAGTTTGTGACTTTGTTTGGGACTATGAGTTCTGTAGTCTTTGACTAAGGACCCTTTGAATTTGCGCTTGGCTCGAGACCGATCCCAATAGTTTATCCATGCTTCGCATTAGATTAAGTAAAAAGCAAAATCCCATTAATAAAATGGAACCAAGTCACCAAATATTCCTTTTCTATTCTCCTCTTATTTAAAGCTTATATAAAAATTATCCTTTCATATACAATACTTGATGGCTCCATGACAAGCTCTGGAGCATTCCATCAACGACTGGACTCGCCTAGCTCTTACGCAGCTTTCATTCTTCTCTGCGTAACGTGTTGCCTAAATACAGGCGCACCAACTTTATAAATTAAGTTCAAATTCAGACCACATTTTAAGGATTTTAATTAGTACCTATACAGTTATTTATTTAAATTTTATAATTCGATATTTTTCTTATACGTTTTTGGCTTTTTACTGAACTGTTGATCGTTTAGTATAATCTATTTTCTGAAGCGATTCAGAACAATAAATTAAATACATTCTAGTAAAAATAAAAATATTAAACTTTTTTTATTTTTTTGTTTCAGGTATGTGATATCTCATTTCCTACCCACCAATAATTTCAAATAGAAATAGTGTGTCTATTCAGATTGTATATTTTTTATTTATTTTTTATTCAATCCCATCTGGGTCGATTAATAAAAATATAAAAATACACTTCCCGGGGCCATTTGAGGTTTTTACTTCAATATCGAATAACATGTTATTCCAATATTTTATATAATTAAATTTTATTGGAAATTCAATTTTTAATTAAGTTTCAATTATATACATATAACCTATATATTTACTAGAATTATCTTCCCCAGCTTTAAAAGGTAAATAAAAATGCACTATATAGATACCTTTTTTTTTAATGTTATTTTACAATAGAGGAAAAAGCAATCTTTATCAATTTGTTTTCAATTAAGCACGGTCATGTTATATTCTTGCTTTCATAATTAAATCTTCTACCTTTTAAGCGCTTGTGCCCTAGAGCTGATGGTAGTAATGGTTTCGTAGCACCAGATAGTGTACTCTTGATGCCCAATAATATATCTATCTAATTTCTTCGGAATCGAAATTGAATTTGAATAAAAAAATTAATTTTTCAAGACTCGTACAGTTAGTAAATTTGACAATTTGATATTTTTTTGTCAGCGAACGGTTTGGGGAACAAAACTGAAATATTGATGAAAAATGCAGCTTATTAATACAAATATGAATCTGTTAAATTTCAGATTAATATTTACAATCGTCATAATTACAATTTTTGAATTTTTCTAAGTATTTTAATCCAGGCAGATAGCTAGACACACACAGACAGAAAATTCATCATCCTTTTAATTCTTGTCTACTCTCATATTGTACACTCTAGCTCAAAACTAATGAAAGTTTCAAAACAAAGTGTTAAAGAGCTGTTTACATTTTGGTTGAAATCGAACCAAAAATTAGTGGAGGGGAAGTTAAATATTTTAAAGATTGGACTGATTTTAAGCAAATTCTCCACTCTTTAGGACCCTTAGAGGTGAAACTACAGGTGTATGGTAAGATCATGAGATCCCAGCATCACATATTTTTTTTTTGTTCACAAACAATGTCTAAATCGCCAAGAAAAATAATTTTCATAATTTTATATTTGCCTGTTTGTTTCTTTGTTTATATCAATAATCTGTGCCTTTATTCTGCCAATTTCAACCTTCTAGCTCAAAACCTTAATTCGAATAAAAAAAAATTCTATCCCCACATTTAACTTGAGTTAGAATTTTCAGCCAGTACAAAGCTTAACTTTTCAATTTCAATTTCTTGGGTTTTATCTTTGTGAGATTTCGCTACTACAAACATACATATAGAGTTTATATTAAAGTTCCGATCTCTCTGCGAGGCTATTGCGGCTCGAGCAGCATAAACCGTTGTAAGAAAAAAATAATCAAATTTATATATCGATTCGGTAAACTCTAATTAATCCGAGTATTTATTTTAATAAAATGTGTGAAGTTTTTCCTTTTCTTTTTTGTTCGAGAAAAGAAAATTTTGTCCCCAGTTAGCTTAAGATTAATTATTATAGTTATAAATTCATCGTTGACCTCGTATGTTTCTTGTCAGACTTTAAGGTTCAGGTCACGCTCCAGTATAGCTTAATCAAAGCTTCTAGTTTAGCCCCAGGTACGACACCTCCATCAAATTATTAATAACACCCCATATATCATCTTCTATAAAATATATCCCACTTTTACCTCGAAGAAAGCTGAAACTAAAAGGAGAGAGAGATAAGTGAAGAAAGGAAATTTGATACACGGACGTCACCTTTATATTTTTTATTTTTAGAATAAATTTTTCTTCTCCCTGGAATACTATTCTTGTTGCTGAAATTCTAATTCCCTTCTCCCCTTTTTTTATTCTCTGTTATTTGCATTATGCTTTTATTTTATTTATTTATTTATATATTTTTGATTTCACACATGATTTAACCCTTTGTGTTTGAAGGAGAAAAAGAAAAACAGAATTTTATCACGGGAGATGCAAATCGGTATTGGAATTAAAACATATTGTTGTTATAGTAGATGAAAAATATAAATTTAAATGTCTTGATTTTTTTTTAATACAATCAAATACAACAAGGGGCGCACCAGTAAGATAGAGGATCTCGAAAGACCCTTGCATTACCGAAGAGAAGGAAAAGTTGATCAAGTGAAAGGGAGGAGACGGACCTAAACGTGTTTATGCACCCGAATTTTGAATGTTTCAAGATTATAAGGGCTGGGAAAGATATAGGCCGGGAGAGAGTTAATTAACTATAAAGGTATATGAAGTATAAATTATTATCTTAATAGTAATTAACTAAACATTTTTGCATTTTAAGCTAATTAAACTGAAGTATGACAATAATATTGCTTCATATCTTCGTATTAGATTGTTTAAATTTTAGTTTAAATTATTTTCTGAAAGCTCAACTTTAAGTTATTTCGCAACCCAGGTAACAATTTTTAACATCTTCCTAATTCGCCTCGCGTATCTTGAAATTATTTTGTCCTACCTTCCCTTTCATTATATCCTGTTTAATTAACTTTCATTGAGTTTTTGGTGATCAAAGTGATAATGATATGATTATCAACATAGATCTCATGGCACAAAAGATCAATGAGATTTTTAAAATCAATCAGATTCTGAAAACTCTCAAATTAAAGATTCTATTTAAATTAAAAAAACTCATTGAACTTGATTAGAGATCAAAGTCATCAACTGAATAAACTTTTGATAATACTAATGTGAAAAGGGCTAGAAACATTCTTTTGAAAACATAGTCCTTTCACCCTCTTGACTATTCAAGCATTAATAAAACAATTTATTTTCAGACTCTTTGGGAAATTGTTGTGTATATTGTGAATCATTGACTAACCAGACCTTCCAGGATCAGTAGCAAGTGTATCATGTACTTAGATACCAACATTTTACTGATTCTATAGAAATGTATAAATACAGCTCAAATAGTAAGATCCTGAACAATAATATTATAAGTCTATTCATTTCAAAATGAAATGAATATTTTATAAATTCACTAAAATACTTTTTAATACTCCCCCTTTTCTCAAAGTTAGTAGCGATTCTACGGCTACTGAAAGCATTCATACAAGACGCAAGAGTACAAGTGATGACCAGTGAAGTGCAACATTTTATCTGCCCAGGTGGCAAAGCGGGTCTAACTTGTTTCCTTAACTTATATTGAATTGATTAAAACAGTAAAATAGAGAATAAATAAGTGAGAAAAGCAGAGAAAACAAACTTACTTGAATTCTAGATTCATTTAGCCTGTCAAAGATGTAGGGCAGGGTAGATCACTCGGAGTGTAGAAACCAATTAAGTTAGTTTTAAATGCTGTGCTCTCCTTAAAGGTTCATTATTTAAAATTTAAAATAAAAACTTTTATATTAGTGATATAAACATTAAAAGATGTTATAATAATATTAATGTATTGGCCAGCTTCTGTCTATACTGACAATAACATTAAGTAGTTCCTGATTTTAAGCGAATATATTTTAAATTATAATGAGTTTGAAGTTGGAGTTGGTGGTGTTTCAGAATAAGAAAATGGATAAAATAATTTGAGTTAAAACATGTAGTTTTATATCTCAATATATTTCGGCTGATTAGCTCATTATAAAGAGTTTTACAGAGACTAAAGATAAAGTTAGATGAATTGAATTTATATATGTGTTATTTTGAGAGAGGAGTGAGAGGAAGGGGGGATGAGTATTGAATGAATTGTTTGAGATAATTAGAATGGAAGAGTGGGAGAGCCAGGTATTCAAAGGGTGTTTCATTTAAAGGTTCGAGAAATATGCATAAAGGGTACAAATCGTTAGAATAAAATTTGTTTTTTTTGTATAATATTTTTTTATTTTTGGAGTCATAGCATATAGGTGGGATGATGAGTTTTTGGCAATGAATTGTTTGTAAATTTCGTTTATAACAGGGCGGGTATAGTTGTTGTTTTCAGCTATTTTATGTATCACTGCTAATTCATGTCTATAGTCATCCGGGGCTACTGGAATATTTATTAGTCGGTTAAACATAGCGTAGAAGGGATAACATTTGGTGTTATGAAGGTGGTCTTCCAACCACCCTCATAACACGTAGCATCTCCTTTTAAACCTTCTCAGCCAATTGAAATACGATGCAAACAAAAGAAGTGGGATTGAAAAGGCTGTAATTATGCCAACACCAGGTGTCTGAAAAAGATTCCCATTCTCAAAACAAACCGTTCCACGTGTTGCTTAACTTCGATGATCCTTTGAGACTCAATGCTTTCAACATTCCAAAGCCGAAGACTTAAACCAATACATATCTTTCTCTGAGACAGGTGAAATGGGATAGATAACAAATGGAAGATTATTATAAAAAGTGTTAATGTAGCTAATCATGCAAGGACAAGCAATCTCCTGTCGAGATAAGAAGAAATGATTAGTTTCTATTGCCAAATGACACTCGCTGTCTAATCCGGAGTGGGCTCGAGGCCCATCCCTGCCCCTACTGCCCCCAATTAGGTTCCGGAGACAATTAATAATTTCTCGGGCACATGCTTGCAAGTTGGCTGCTGAGCTGCCTCTATCAATTGCGCGTTATCTTCTCGTCCCAATCTTGGCGCCGCTATTATTTTCGCACCCTGCCAACTTCTGGCTCAGCTCGAGGAGGAAAAACGGTCCGAAAAATGCACAGCCGGGGCCGATTTAATCGGAACAGACAAAGGCATTCGACGCCCAGGGCACCCCAAGCCGGCTTTATTCCTCCACTTTATTTATTGGCTTTCATTTCTTTCCATTGAAACAAAAAATAAAATAGAAGAAGATTGCAAATGAGAAAAATGAAATTTATTATTATCCATGTTATAAGTATTTTGAATATAAATTATCTTTATTGAAAGCACAAAGAATTTAATTGTTGCACTTTTTTTTTTAATTTTTTTTCAATATTTATATTTATTATAAGTTTGATAAATATTCATGTATCTAAATAAAATACAGTAGGCCCACCATACTCGCGTATTTGATATACGTGACTCGAAAGGATTTTTCTGCAAAGCTCTTCTACCCTTATAATTACATCGAGAACGCTCTAGTTTTATATTGGTATGGGTTTTGGCGCCGATTTTTAATTAATGTTTAGTCTTTTGATGGAAATCTATGGTCATGTTATTTGTTAATGGGATAATGAGCATACATTTCTATTTTTTTTTTTACTTGTTTGTTAATCGATAATTTATTGTACTTGATTTGTATTGATGTTTATTAATTTGTTATAGTCAAATTGTATTGATGTTTGGTTGATCTAGTCACCCCAAGGACTTGTGCCTCTAAGCAGCTCGAGTAATTAAGATTTATTTATTTATTTATATTTATTTAAATCTTATTAATCTTCAATTGCTAATTAATTTTTGATATCACTATCACGAGGTAATTTATTAGTTTTCTTTATGTTTTAATTTCAAATGATGCATCTGGTTCTTTATTAAGCCCTTTGAAAAAAAAACTTTTTGTTGTGGTTTATTGAAATATGTGACCCCTAGCATAATAGAACACAAAAGATAAGTTTAAAACATTTTCTAAAAGATTTAATTGAATTAGAAATTCAAGAGATGAAATTTTTTTTTCATTCTACTTGCAGATGAATGAAATGAAACAGAGAGAAAGAGATAGAGAAAGAGTTTTATGATTTCAGACGCTCTAAGATTAAAAAAAAAACGTCAAATAAAAAAGCACATCACAAATCCAGTATCCACTATAAATGAAAGAGAAAAAAACTTAAAAAGAAACCCGTTATACAAAGAAAGAATACGAACTTTAAATTAATGAAGACTTTTAGGACTATAAATTAAAGCAAGGTGTAGTGTAGATATACTAAAATAAAAAATAAAAAAGTAAGATAAAAAGAGCAAATTAAATAAATATTTTTTTAATTAATCATGATTTAAATTTCGTTTTTTATTTAATTAATTATTAACTGATTAAATTAATGCTAAGACAATGAGAATAACTTAAAATTAGATTCATTTAAGAAAAAAACAAACATCTTTTTTCTTTGTTACCTATCTTCGAGTTATTTATCATCATTTTCTTTTATTAAAACATTTTAAAAGTAGAGAGAACGAAATGGACTTAGATCTAAGTCCTGAGTCCTAAATGACGAACGCTGATCTTCATGACTTTAGGAAAGAATTTAAATCCACTCTTCATGTCTCTAATAGTTCAATGGCATTAAAAGCATATTAAAACACACAAAAAACACTTAATAGGATTTCTTACTTAAATCAATTGTGATGATAAAAGGATGCCCTTTTATAGACGATACAAAAAATACGAGGTTAAAAGAAGCTAAGAATACTCGGTAATTCTCAATCCATTTTTAGATAAAGCTATTGTGAGAGTCACAAATATAGAGTTTGTTAAAGATCATGAAATTGTTGTTCATAAGATTTCGAGCTAAAGATTTCAATTAATTGTTATAAGATATTAAGTGCTTTTTACTTTACCATTCAGGGAGGGTATAGTCAAGTATTGTAATCGTGCATGGAAAAAGTGGGGTTTTGCTTCGTTTTTTCGAAATATCTCAAAAACGGCTCAAAATATTTTGATTAAAAAAATTGAGCGAAACCATGGCATTTTGGTCTACAAAAAGCCCTAATAAGTGATCATCAAAAAAAACTATATTTTTCGAGATAATAACGGTTTTATCAAAATGTTTGTTAGTTAGTACATTAGTACGTGCGTTACCAAAATTTGGTTGTTGTTGTTGCTGGATTTGGATACAAAGTAAATTTATTTAGTAAGGGTTTAAATAAAAGACGTGCATCTTTTATTTATTCCTTTTTATTTATGAACTCCCGCTAAGGTTTCGGCTATTGGTTGTAGCCATTTTCAGAGCTAAACAATGACAAACAATGTTAACAATATTATATCGGCCTTGTCCGAGCACATCAATCAATTATAATTTTTTTCTACTCACCGGGAATTTGTCAATATTTATATAAAAAATATTTTTTGGATAAACCAATCATCAGATAAACTTATATACAAGAAATATACATATGATATAATACAAAACCATATTCAGAGTGTTCGTCAAAAGGCCAAAAGATGTAATACTTTTAAGACTATTATTGTCTTTTTCCGTTTAAGATGAAATACAAAGTGTGAGTTCATAAATAAAAATAAATAAATAAAAGCTGCACGTCAATTATTTAAGCCCTTACTAAATTAATACAACTACAGCTATAACTAATTCCTAAAATAAAGTCAATTTACCAAGTTTCTATTGAGTATGATAATTTTTATCATCGGTTATTAGTGTTAGTGATGGAGCCGAGTTTTGCTGGACAGAATCTATAATTTTTCTTCTTTTCTGACCACCCTTAGGCTAGAATTTTTGAACCTTCAAAATCAAATTAATGTGAATATCCTGTTCTCAAATGCCTCCAATTTCTACATCTAAATTATTTATTTTTATTAATAAAAAATTAATCCTAATTCTACCTAAAACAATCTTTACAGGGATGTCTCAAGCTCAAATGTAAAAAAACAATATTATTTATTTTGGACCCCACAAAAAATTTGACCATTTCCAAAATAATCATTACAATAAAATTCAATATTTTTTAATTTCGGTAAATATTAATACATACAAGTTTGTATCAAAGCGCACAGTGTGGGCAGGCCAATTTCGAGCATTAGCTTGGCCGTACACGCTATTTACACGAACCATTTCGAGCCAATTTCGACCCCCCTGTAGTTCGGAATCCATTTGAGATACAGAGCTGAAATTATACACATGTAATTATGTAATCAATGTTGAGGAGAGTACTAAATTTTTCAATAATATAGCTTAAATAGATTCTGATATATGGACCTGAGAAAATAGCTAATTTTGGCACTCACTCACTCATTCATTCACTGACAGGTCATCAAAACCTCTACGGTACTTCCAATCATTCCAGCATCATGAAATTTCGCCTGCTAGAAGAGTTTGGTACACAAACAAAGGAAAAATTCCAAAAATCCAAACTTTCTATCTTTCAACCTCTTCAAAATGGGGGGAGTGTCAAAAATGAAAATTCTAGCTCGTTGGACCAAACTCAACCAAATTTTGTATACATATTCTGTGGGCCCCCCGAAGGCTAGAAATGTAAAAACTAACCACCCAAAATGAGGGGAGGGAGTCAAAAATAAAAATTCTAGCCCTTTGGGCCAAGGGGCTTCCTCATAGCTTACAAAAATAATAGAAATCTCAACCAAAACATTCTGTGGAAAAACAGGCCAAGTTCGAAAAACTAGTGAAATCTAGTGTGTAGCCAAGTTAAATTCGCCAAGAATAATTAAGTTGAGAACATAGTAGATCTCTCAACTTAATTATTCTTGGTGAATTTATCTTGGATAGACACTAGATTTCACTACTTTTTCGAACTTGGCCTGTTTTTTCACAGAATGTTTTGGTTGAGATCTTATTTACTGTATAAGCTACAATAACAGACAGACAGACAGACAGACAGAGATTGTAGTGACATTAATATGTTTTCGTTTTACTTGTTAAATAGAAACCTAAAAATAAGTTTTCTACATGTTTTAAGTATTTTTGTTATAAATAATGAAAAGAATAAAAAAAGCCAAAACTCTTAAATGAATTCAATATGAAACCACTTTCTCACCCCCGTTTAAAATTATCCAGGTTTATAATTAAGATAATTTCATTTTATATTAATTACTTCTAAAATTTAATGTTCAGGTTGTTTATATGTTAACAATATTAAATTTTAATTTTCGTTTAGAATGCAGGAAATATTTACTCAATTCCGAAGTCTATCTAGAATGTTTATCTTTATTTTAATTCGAAATCCATTCTTTCGGATGGTACCGAGTCTCTTAGATAAATATTTATCCTTATTGTTAAACTCAAACAAAGACAATTATTTTCACTAAAAAAAGCTCAGCTCTTTCATGAAGCAAATGATTATTTTTCGAAGACAATAAAACTCAAATCGTGGCACATTGTCGAAGCCATTGCGAGAAGAGAACCAGAGAACCGGGGTTGGCTTGTTCTTCCGGACAATTATCGGTCGTGTTTCAGTGATTTCGAACGTCCATTGGCTGGGACTTTGGAAAGGGTAAGGGTAACTTGCCATCAACTCTTGTTGAGTCCATGCCAAACCCCTCCCTCGATTTCTCGAATAAGTCTTCTCTAACATGCCCTTGACTAACGTTAGGAATCTTCAAAAACTCATGATTTTTCCAGGATGTAAAAAATTACTTAGTAGTTAATTCGGGTAAAAAAAAGAGACAGAAATACATTTATTCAATCCATCTTTCCAAACAATGATATAAGTTTTATAAACGGGTTAAAACTTTGATGATTTCTAGATATTTGACAATATTAATTTTTAATCTCAAAATAACAATGGTAAGAAAAATTAATATAAAAGATAACGCATAAATTACTATTGTCGAAAATCATCATAGGCATGACTTAGAGATATATAGAATTAATAACACCGGCCTTTTTCGGTATTTTGACGGATAACATCTCAAAACACTGACCTGTTGTAAAAATCCGGGAAATTTCATGATAATCAGCGTAAAACTCTACTGGAATCCATTGTTAGGTTTATGGTTATAAATTTTTGCCGAGCAGTGTAAGTACATGTAAAATCACCTTATAATATCTATTAATAACCGCTTGGGTAGTTATGTTAATGTTAACATATTCAAATTGGTGAAAATGTTTTGGTTTTCCGTTGACATACGCCTTTAGAATAGACTATGAATTTCAATACTAACAAACAGGTTGGGCGTATCGATTATTATCAAAAATTAGCCATAACAAAGTTAGTGATTTTTCCTTATGAAATTACAATTAACCATAGCGATTATTTTCCAAAAATGTATATTCTCAAAAACAAAAAGATGATAATATTCTACATATCATAAGTTTCTAAAGCGAAATAATAAATTTCGTGTTTTTGCTTAAAAAGGTAAAATTCAATTTATATTCTATTCAAAGAAGAAGAAGAACTTTGCTTCTGTATGTAAGAAGAGATGAATTTTCCTTCAAGCTCTTAAAACTTTATAATTATATACCAAAAAGCGAATAAACATAGTTTTTTTATTTTTAAGCTTCAAGAGAATTATATAAAAAAACAACTTTTAACTATTATTGATATATAAAATGCAAACTTTCGAAATAACTCTGCAAATGACAGCCTCTTACGAATTAAATTTATTATGCTGTTACATTTTATATGACACCATTAAATGGTTTTTTCTAATTCTTGAATGCTTTGCTTTTGTTTTACCTTATCATTCTAGGTCAACGTTTTTCAGAATGACAAGAAATGTATGTGTAAGTCTCGGTTGGATTTGAGAAATAACGATAATAAACCGAGAGTAGAAGTTGCAATGGCATCTAACACCCGAGTCAATGGCTTAAGTTTTTAAAGCCGCTCTTTAAGAATGCATCAATTAATTATTCATTAATAGATAATGCGAGAAAGTTGTAGTAAAAGAAGTAATGTAACAATGATATATTAAGAATTCATGGCTTTTTTGTTAAGGAAAACTTTCTATGGTATATTAATTATATGGCAAATTCTTCTAAAAGAATTCTCAAGAGCAATTCTTTTCATTCCAAGGAACTATCAAATGTTTTAAAAGATTCTGGAAGCCATCGAACTAAGTCTGGTATTTGTTTACTAACTATTCAAGTCAGCTAATGGTTTGATATTTGAAAACAACCGATTATGTGCTGTTGACTAATTATACTCCTAATCCTTTTAGTGTAGCTTAGCATTTATCCCACATCAATCGTAATCTGGGAGTTACAATCGTAGTGTCTATTTTTTATATAATTACAACAGCTTGAGATGGTTTGGCACTTCTATATTTCACCGCAAATGTGTGTTAGTAGTCGTGAAAAAGCGTGTTACTCACAAAGCGAACTTTGTGGATATTATTATTATTATTATTATTATTATTATATAAATTATTATTTTCTTAGTTTCACTCCTTCAAGACCCAGATCCTTTGACTTCTATTCCAGACCTTGAATATTCTCTTTTTACTTTATTTTTTAAGAAATTGAATTAATTTGAGCTGAGTTTATAATAGATTCTACACCTTATAAAAATGAAATTTTTAAATTTCTAGTGGTGAAATCTTTCATGTTTTGCAGAATAACCATAATTTTTAAATGGGAATATTTTTTTTATGAAGATGATGAAACATGAGAGATGTCAAAACTCATATCAATTTTCATTTACTAAGCCTCTGGTGGGTCGTATAAAATCACAATTCGTATTCATTTTATACCTTAAGATAATAAATAGAGATAAAAATGAGTAGATATATACTTGTTCACAAATTAATTTAATAAAAAAAAGATGACTAATTATTTTAATATCAAAGAATACTAATGAACATAAACCACTGATTAGGACTTGGATCCTAAAGATGGAGCCAAGTATTGATTGATATTACATTTCAGACATTTCCCGACCAATTAAGGAAAAACTTTGATCTGAATGATTTTTGCTATATCATTCAAAGTTTTAAAATATATTTACAAAAACATATTAACGAAAATAAGAATAATTAAATAATCTTAAAATATAAAAGAAAATTATTGGATAAAATATCTTCTTTTTTCAAGGTCTAGAACAGAGATTCCCACACTTAATTGTCTCGTAGACTCCTTGCCATGTTTTTCGATTTTTGTGTAGACCATCTCCTAAAGAAAATAAAGTTTTACTTTTAAAGAAATTTTAATTTATTCTAATATTATATTATATACAGAGCTCGAATATAATATTTATTTTTATATCTCTCCTAAAAATTAAACTTTTGAACAACTTCAAAAATGGTGAAGTGATACATACCTCTCATTTTCGGATTTTTTAAAGAAAATTAAGTTTTATTTTTAAAGAAATTTCAAGTTATCGGAAAGTTTACATACAAATTTAATTATAATTAAGAAACTCTTATTACCATTTTTATAAAAAACTAAACCAACATTAAACAATAACTAGTAGATTTTTTAACAAATTTTTAATTCATAGCTACAACAAAGTTTCTGAGATAGTAATGAATAAAAAATGAAAAATTTACACTAAAAACATGCTGGCAACAAAGCATTTATTCAACCTAAAAAGTGGGTTAACTTTAGTAATTTTTTTGACGTTTTTTCGCTTCAGCCATTGTCGCAACAGCTTTCAATAGCTTATTAAGAACTTTTTGTTTTATAAATCTCCCTTTATAATGTACTTTATATGAAATTTCTATGATAAAATATATACAAGCTCGGACAGTGTTGCCAGATTAGTCATACGAGCACGGGATTGGCTAGAAGTGCTACATAAACAGCAAAAAATTATGGCCTTATGAATTATGAATCCTTATTGTCTGTTCTATATGCTCTAGGATTAACTTTTTGCTAGTATTGTCGTGAAACAACTACCTTGTGCCCCCCCCCCCTCCGCCCCTCACCGCGACTTTTAAAGCTTTAGGAATACATCTAGAAGTAAAGAAATAGACCACCAGCAAGATGTCTTTAAGATGACTTGGTGCAATATCATCAGGTGCTTTTGGCACTTGGGCTCGATTTCTTGGATTGTGGGGAGGAGCACTTTGGAATATAATCAATCTTATCTAATAACATCTTTGCTAACTTAGTAGAGTGAATTTAGTCTGAGATCATAAGACTCGAATAAAATTGAGGAAAAAAAACAAATTTTTCACAATTTTTGGTAAACTTGCATTCGTTATACATTATTTTCATCAGACAGCTATTTTTATGTAATATTAAAGTGATAATTAATTTAGTGACTAGTTCAATTGAAATTTATTAATTGACGGTGATTTTGTTGAAATAGTTTGTCTAACGTGTAAACCAAGAGGCCTGATAAAATATAAACACATGATATGGCTCAAACTCCTACTGAACAAACAGATCATTAAACTTGTATGGCCATACTGTATCCTGCTCTGGAATTCTATCTAGAACATAAATAACAACATAATTAAATCTCCCCAAAGAAATACCGCGTAGCTTTGGAAACATCCGTTGTACATCAGAATCGACAATCTTCATCGGGATTTGAGAATTCACATCGGAGCTGGAGAATAAAAAGGAATTCACGCTTGAACAATAAAAATTAGACGGGCTTAAATAGAAAAATTAAAAATAAACAGAAATTAAAAATGATTTTGGTATGTTAAACAAGAACCAAGCTACTAGACTTAATCTGATTTGTTTCAGCGACGCTATAAAAAATGTTGTTTATTGGATACTGAGATGAAATCATTGACTCTGATATTTTTATTAGTTTAATTTAAAAATTTGTGAAAATTTTTAAGAAAATTGGTACAATTTAACCCATTTTTAAGCAGATTTGTAGCTGTGGTTTTATCGAGTTGTGAACCGCGACCTAATATCGTCTACACCTACTTCTACTTCCACTTTCATTTCCAAGTAAAAGACAATAGATGAAGGGGCAAATTCCAAAATAATTCCACATAATTGCACATAATTCCCAAGATGTGTACACCTAATTCCAATCGCCGTTCACCTTTCGGGTTTTCTGGTACTGAGCATGTGGACTTTGAAATTTCTCACTCTGAAATTGGCCGAGCCCTTTTATAGAACTACATTCCTAAACTAGGCTAAATCATTGGAAAACAAAATCTAGGCGGATGGGAAATCGGAATCGTAAACAAATGACCGCTTTTAGTGAGCTGTCTCTCAGGTGTACCGAGTAATTTTTTAAAACTCAATAAATTACATTTAAAAAGTATTGGAGTTCATTAATCTAAATATATTTCGTTATTTCACACCTTAATAGTGAAAAATATAATTATACTTGTAAAAATAATAATAATAATGATCTATGAAGATGATCTGTGTGACGTTATATTTGCTCTGATTCTCTCCTCCTTCCTCGCCACATATTGTACGCTATATACATCCCTGGCCCTTGTTTCCTATATATAAATAAAAGAGGATTATATTTGATCTAGATTATAGTTTTTTATAAAGTTCTTCCCAATAAAAAAAGGTTCCTCTCATTCCTTTTCTAAATCCCATTATTCGATATCAAATTGTTGAAAATGGTTAAGTTGCGGTTAGACCACGGAATTCCCAGGGTTCTTATCTCAACGTGATTTCCTTCTGAACTTTTTAATTTCAGTTTTTTTTCACTCTCTCTTTTAAAAAACTTAAATTTAAAGAGCATGTCAGCTCGGCTGTCAGCCAGGAGCTGATAATACGCTCTTTTTGTGAATTTTAAAAAGCACTCATTAATTTCTTTCATTCATTAGCCGACGTGTTAGTTTGTTTATCTCGTCTATTCATGTGCTTCACTAACTCTATCATCAATTTCCTGACTTGAAGAGAGATGCACCTGACAGGATTGCTTGCCTTTGATAGCAAGTCATTCTCCAAATGGCAACTAAATCATTACAAAAGTTTCAATATTTTAAATTGGGTGACATCAAGTAGGTATGGGAACGTACCCAAATTACGTGACCCGTTCAGGGGTTGTGTGTGGGGGGAGGGGAGGACTTCAAAATACCACGCTTGGTCACAGGGGCAGGAGGGGCTTAGGTCTTCGTCACGTAGTCAATATCCTCTAGGGAAATCTCGCGCTTTTTCAAGCTATATTCAAATTACTCTTGGCATCACGCGGCAAGCGTCATATTAATAAACACAAATATGAGCCAAATTTTTTTTTTAACTTTCTGTTTGCAACAAATGATATTTATAAATTACTACGTGAAAACTAGAAGGGATGGGGGGAGTCTTGGCATATCCTACGGGTTGTCAACAGGGGGGGGGCAGGGGGGTAAAAAATTGTAAAAAATGGGTCACTTAATTTGAGTATGTTTCCTATAAATTAAATCAAGTTAGCTTGGAATTTAGAAAATGAGCATTTTTGTCTTGAAATAAAAATAAAATCATAATTATAATATATTAAATTAGCTCTTGTTTATTTTTTAACTAAAACACTGTTTAGGGTTTTGTTCATAAGTAAAATAGAGCTCAACTAACAGGAGCGGGGGGGGGGGGGGGTGCAGATGGGCGGCACCTGCCCCCGGCGGAAAATTTTAAGAAGCAGCACATTTTGGGAAGAGGGACATTTTTTGTAATATAATTTTAAAATACAATGTTGTTAATTTAAAAGATTTTATATTTGAAGCCTCCTCTAAATGAATGTACATTTACCGAGTGACATTATTAATTTATTGTTTATACCAAACATAAATCCATAAAAGTAAACAACATTTCATTTAATCTGTTCTATTTGTATGAAATTAACCATATATGATTTTAGAATGAAAGTAAAACTCATATTAAACTGGAGAACATTTATTTTTTTTTTTTTAAATGGACATATAAAATAAATATTTAAAATTTCAGTTTCAGGAAAACATCCAGTATATAATATCCAAAGTATAGTATTAATATAGAAAGAATATTTCCCACAGTAGATCATATGTAGAAACTGAATTAATCAAATTTATAAGAAAACGGTAATCTTATTGGCATGTTTAAAGCACACAGTTTTTGGTCTTAATGAATTGCGGTTTAAAGCAGTTTTTATTATCTAAGTAGGAGGTCCAAATTTAAGCATTCATCACTGCAAAAATTTAACCGGCTATAATCTGGCCCCTAGATTAATTTATCACATATGAAACAAATAAAATGAAAAATATCACACGATATAGGATCTATATAGACACTAGTATCCAAAGTCAAGAAAAAAGTCAATTAAAAAGAAAATAATTTTAATGAATTAAATTATATTTTAAGTCGGGAAGATGAAAGAAAATTAATAGAACTATATTTTTTGTCAAATTTTTAACAGACTCGGTACACTAGAGCTGCCTTAGTAATTATTAAGAAACTTATATTTATATAAATCATTCATTTAAGGTAGTTCTTTCGTGACAATCAACACAAAAAGTTTTAGCCTCGTAACCTCTCTATACATATGAACTGTGCTAAAATCTTAGGTTTTTTTTTTAACGTGACTGTACTTTTAACACTATTATATGCTCTTTATGAATGGACCGTTTCCAAGCCATTGATCTTATATCCCCTCCACTAAAAATAATAATACCTATTTCTTGTTTTTTTTTTTTTATTTTACATTAGACCAAGCAAGTGTTTGTTTGACCACGATCTCACATACTGGGAAGCGGCGATGTGGTCACAACTGTAGCACGCTTGCTTGTCTGTTTTAAATAACAAAAAAAAAAAAATAGGACAACAGGAAATATTATTCCTGAAATTTGGCCACCCCTGGTCTACGCGATTGTTTTGCTATGATTTGAGTGATATAAAGAGTAGGTACCACTAATCATGCCCATATAACTATGGATTGATCTAAGAACAAATTCAAAAGGTCATTAATATAAATAAAAATGAACATGAGAGAAATTATAGAACCTTGAAGATCTTCAGCATTAGTATAGGATAAGAGGATGATATTCCATCAACTAAGTAAGCTTTATACTTCAGTTTAAAAGAAAACTTTCAAAGAAAAGCCTGGGATGAGGCCAATAGCAAGCAATTTGGCAAGAGGATTTTTGTACCCTACCAGATCGAAAGCCTTTAAAATGTCGTAGGCTATTTCCAATGTCTCTTGGAGGGCTTTATTCCATATTATATGATTTACTAATGTAAGGATATCGCCCGTATTGCCTAGTGGTATATTATTATCTTTCTAAACTTTAGACTGTAATATATCTGTTGCATAAGACATCCTGCCCTATATCCTGTCATCATGATACTAGTATCACTAATAACTATGGGCTATACCTAAAAAAACGCTAGATTTCGTGATTTTCTATCACCATTAATAGAGTAACAGTTATACCTCTTTTCTTCCATTGCTTAAAGAGAGATAAGTTGATTTTTTAGCCTTTAGACTAGGGTTCTATGTAATATAATATTTTTTTTATGTGTTAGTAGTGTTAGTGCAAGAGCGGGATTATAACCGGACAAATCTTTGCTGTGTGCGAGGCTTGAACTCGAGCCTTCTGCTTACTAAGCAGAAACGCTGCATGTTCGGCTTACCCGGCTCCAACGGCAGTTGATTAAGACAAAATAAATATTTATATAATCAATTTGTTGAAAACAATAGCATCCAAGACTAAAGAATAATCTCAATATTTTAATATGCAGTAAAAATTGAAGAATTTCTTTTATTTGAACAATTTATTTCAAACTATATTCAATAGGTCAAGAAAACAACGATTTATTAAAAATATAGAAAATACCTAAGAACCTCTGTTTAATAGAACGTTTTAGATTTTTTTTTAAATAAATTAATAAAAGATTCTACATTTTATATCGATGGTTATTATTTTGGATTTTATTATAGAGTGACCTCTTGTGAAACCGCTGTAGGTGTTCTAGACTCCCTTCACCCCAGCTGTCGTGACATCGCAATTCGGTTGCAGAGAGAAACATATGTAAGCCCCACAACACTGGTTTAGGATCGACACTGGCATGTGCAGAGGTGAACCTCCAAACAGCTGCAGCTTCGGTATTAATAATATTATATTACTCGCCTGAGGAAAGGTTTTTGCTATTCTTTAATTGAGAATTTCACTACTCGACTTTAATTATTACTATTTTGATTATTTATGTCCATCGATTAAATTAATAAGTTGTTGTAGGGAAATAAGGACAATAGCTTATGCAAATAATTTTTATTTTTTTACCAACTTTTCGTCAACTTTGTTGACTTTCTCAGGACTCAAACAAATTAACTTCTTTACATATATGTCATTTTATTATTATTTATTTATTATTTATTTATTATTTATTATTATTTATTAATATTCATTCTTAGCAAAGACATAAGGCCAGTCATCACATAGATTGAAAATATTTTCCTATTTAAATAGGATCTATGTGATGACTGGCCTTATGTGTTTGCTAAGAATGAATATTGATAAAATGACAAATATGCAAAGAAGTTAATTTGTTTGTGCACTGAGGAAGTCAACAAAGTTGACGAAACGTTGCCAAAAAATAAAAATTATTTGCATAAGCTATTGTCCTTATTTACCTACAACTTATTAATTTAATTACTACGTTCTCATTTAATTAGAGACTAATTTAGATTAAATAGGAAGAAAAGTGAAAACTGGCACTGTTTCTGTAATTTAGTAATTTTAATTCCATTATTCAACAATGAAAATTGGTTAATCTATTTTAATAGTAATGGAAATCTTGTTTTCGTGAAAAAATAGAAGTTCAGATTTTAATGGGTCTTTATATTTCAAGGTCGGCTCAATCTATAAAAGTGTTTAGAAAAGGTGTATGCGTACGTTCTGTATCCAAAATGCTGGCTAGACTGTTTAAACAATTATTCTGTAATTTTAAATTTTGAGGTGATACAAAAAAGTTCTTTAATCTTTACAAGGATACCTGACAATCTATGATAAATTTTTTTTTTTTTTTTTTTTATAAAATCCGAACCTCATCAAAATATTCATTCGATTAAAATTATAATACAATTTTGGATTTCCGGGAAAATTAAACTTCTAAGTTTCAATTTTTTTATACTTCATTTAGTTTTACGAGCTACGATACTCTCTGACCGCCAGACAGATAGACAGACAGACATTATGGCGACAGAGATAAGATCCTGTTCGATCGTTGTATCAAACTCTAAAAACAACTAAGAAAATCAAAAGATCATCTTTTAGATCCGAGATGGAATGGGTTATTTTTAATTATATGTTGTATTTCCTCCCCTCGCTAATCGAAGCTAATTATAGCAATTCGGTCCAATTGGATGATTTTGTGATTTTCTTAGAAAAATTTAAATCTATTTCTATCAGCAACTTGAACTCTCTCTTATACTAAAACAGCAACTAAAAATACAAAAGGAAGCCTTAAATCAATATATCTAAAGGAACTTACCTAGGATATTAATATCTAATGTTTATAATCACTGAATTAATGTATTCGTCACTTAATTTCGCTTTAAGTATAATTAATTGAATTTTCTTTCAGCGAAGGGAAACAAAAAAGAGGAGGATGGATTGCATAAAGCTTTTGCAGGGTTTTCACTGATCCCGGGAAAGCATTTCCCAGATATATCGGCCACCAGTTAACCAATGTTTACGCACAACCTGGGAGTCGGTGGTCTGAGTAGTCGTGGGCTGGGGTTAATTGAGAAATATGTTGCTGCTTTTTTCGCCGCTCTTTACCTATCTCCCAGAGGATCCGGACCTTCGTAATAAGACCTTTCGTATCAACGAAGGGGTCACATATCCCAGATTCCCAGTTGTGAGTCTTTCCCCGAGGCAAGATTGCTCGTTGCCAATGTCAACACAATCTCCCTTCTCGTAACGAGGCCACTTTGTTGACTTACGAAGTCCTCCGCTCTGCCCTCCTTTACCGTCAAGCACTTTGTCCCTTAAGCTATAAAACATAACAATTTTATTATATCTCTGTTTTGAAACAATATACCAACTGTGTATTTCGAGAGTAAATTAAAGGAGAATTTAAAGAAAAATAACAGCAGCTTACATATACTTGATTACCACCCTAACCGATCCAAATACAATCCCAGTTTGAGAACTTGTCACTTTAATATGAGATTTGATATGTTCCTTTATTAAAGGAAAACCTCGACTCTAGGGTCATTAACGAGGTCGCTTGGCAAATTCAAAGTAAAACAATTAAAATGGTAATTCCAGCCAAGAGTGTTATGATATGGATACCTCTAGGATTCTTGTCATTAAATCTGAGGAAAAAAATATATAAGTATATTTTGAAAATAATTTTTATTTAGGAAAATTTTTTTTAAAAGAAAAATAATTTACAGATCGTTAGCTTATTTTAATCACCATACTTTCTTCTTAAATATAAATTCTTTTCTCATAGTATAATATCTATATCCCAGTATTTATTGTTTTTCATTTTTATATAAATTTTAATATTTTTACTTTTTTTTTTATTTTAACTTAAGATAAGGATACGATTAATTGATTGGAATCTCCAGAAATGCAATTTTTAGGGCTCCGATTAAAAAGTGAATTGTGATCCTATTAGTGTCGCTTCAAAAAATTTCATAATTCTCTCATTGCCTCATTATCAAAGACAAGTGAGGTCGAATTTTTGACACCTGATTTTGCAAGATATAATTCCTTTTCTGCTGCCTGCTAGCCTAGCCGAGCCGAAGTATGGAATTCACGGAGTAATGGACTAGTAATGCTGTAAATATATAAATGAATATATTTGTTACGGAACCCTCAGTATTCGAGTCTGGATCCCTCTTATCCAGCTTATTAAAGTCTACTAACATTAATATCGATTTGACTTTTCATTAGTAATTCTTCCTCCCATTTAATATTTGTCATTCTTCTGAAGCAGTAGAAGCTGTACAAAAATACTTTATTTAAATTATATAATAATATATTAGAATTGCATGGTATTTGGGAATGGTTGTTTGAAATAATAGGTCTGTAGAATTATCATTCACATATAATAATTATGAATAGAAATTAGTTTAAACTCTCTCATTCTCTCTGTATTGATATCATTCCAAATATATATTTCAATGGAGAATACGATAAAATCAAATTTGTCCTCTATTCAATAGCATTATTATTGAAAATTAATGAGTAATAATAACAATGAATTTGCTTATAAAATATTATATTAAAAAACAAGCAAACAATTTAATAATTATAGGGAATAAGCTACACAAATAAAAATAATAAAAACAATTAATAAATATCCAAAAGAGGCAAAATACTTGTTTTGGTTACTTCTCAACTACACCTTGATCATCGTAAATCACGTTGTTCAATTTTCTTCAGCTTAATCCTGATCGTTCTCCCATTTTATCACAAAAAAAATGTTATATTTTAAAATACTATTGCATTCGGTGTGTGTGTCCAATTGTATCGAAAATAAAAAAAATTGTTTTAATTTATAAATCAAATTAAATTTATATCAACGGTGACTTTCTCCCCACCCTCAAATGATAAATTAAAATTCAATTATTCAAACAATATTAAAAATCTATTTCAATATATTTTTTTCTGCTATATTTATTATTAAATATTATTTGGTAATGGGAATTTAACACAATGACCCCATTTTCTACACCCTGTGTGGTATTGATTCTTGAATGATTTTATTGATTGGGCATATTTAAAAGTGATTCAATATAAAATAGAAATATTTTTAATAACTCGTATTTATCAGAAATGAAGTTTCGGTTGAAATCACATATATTGTATATTTTCAACGAAATCATCTCATCAGACTTCACGATGTTTTGACGCCTAGTCGAGTCTTTTTCTAGTGCTGAGGGAAGTATGTATATTAATCAAGTAAGGACTTGTTGTAGTTTATCAAAATAAAGTACTTAAAAGTGACACCAGTACTAGGTGTCATTTCGTCATACATTCTCATGAGTTTATCTAATTAAAAATCTATGTGGTTTTACCTTACATTTTTTTTGACAAACAACTAAACCAACAAAGAATCAAATTTACAGACTCGTCTTTTGTTATTTTTTTATTTTTCTACTTTGATTCGGGAACGGGCTTGGGAAGAATGTAAAATTAGTCATCGCCTCGATATATCAAGTAAGGGAATTTATGTCAAAATTTAATTTATTTTAAATTTAAATTTGGCCATTTTTCTGGGATTTTTATACCTGTGGCCATTCCGAAGTGGCTTAACTAAGACTAAGAAGAGAAAATTCGAGAATATCCACATTCTCTCCTTAGTAACGACAAATCAGATCGAATTCGATATATTATGGTTATGATGAGATATAAGGTACGGAACCTTAGGTATACAAGTCCGACTTTCACTTTGTGGCTTTTTTTTTAAATTTGCCTATTTCAAAATCAAAAGGTAAATCACGAGATGTCAACTTCATACAAAATCCGAGGTCATATGGATACATTTTATTCTATGTATGAAGCGTTGTATTCACCCCTGCGGGAATGCACTCGAATACCAAAAATTGCAATCCAGGCTCTTGGCTTGATTTTTGTGACAAATCACACGCGTTAAAATATTTTACTCAAATATTTAATTTTATTAGTTAAAATATTCCGCAGTCAACTGATTCTAAATCAGTCAATATAGTCAAACAATATATTCTAATTTAAATATTTCAAAGATTTCAATTTAAGAAATATTACCTTACAGAAGCCTAGGGGGTAGAAAAAAATTAAAATTTAAGAAAATTTGGAAAAATCAATTGGTAATGAAATGACTATTCCCAATATTATATTATTATTTAAACTAAACATAAAAATGCAAATTGCAAAAAAGTTGCTGTAATAGATAATATTATAAATTATAATAAATAAATTATTTAATATATGTATAATTCGCAATAGAGTTTCTCGATGTTGTTCATTTAATTTATTATTTAATCCTCCTAATCATTTCAAGAAATATTTTTAAATTATAAATTATTTATTTAATTACGCAGCCCTCATCCGAAGGTATGGTATTCTTATTTCTAAATATAGAAATAGAATAAAAAAAAAATATTTACATCGGGAGCTTGTAGCCATAATAGTAAATAGAACTTATAAAGGAAATCACGAGAGGGTGTCAACTACTAAATTCGAGGTGTTATAGATAATTTGACAAGCCCTCTTGATTTTCTTCAGAAATCTTAACTCTTCTGCTACTATTGCGGCAATTTCAAACAAGCTGCCGCCTGGAAAAATTTCTAAATTTGGTACAGTACTTTGAAACATTTTCCCTTACAAACAAACATCATACATACATACATACACACTTTTCTTCTTTGTAATAAATAAAAAGTAAATAAATTCTTCAGTCTGGTGTCACCTTGCACCTGGCTGGGGCGTTTACTGGTACCACAAAAAGTTATCCTTAAATTCTTTAAAAATATTCAAACGCTTGTTTTGATTTTTTTTTTATCCAGCCACCTGTTGACTGTTATTAATAAACAATGGAAAATGAATTAAAATTCAGATTTTATTCACAAAATCATTAATGCTGATTGGTTCACTGAAAAGTAACCGTATATTTTTTCGCCAATAAAGAGAAGGTGTAAATTTTCAAATGGCGGAAAAATTTCTAAATTTGATACACTACTTTGTGAAATTTTCCCTTACATACAAACATCGTACATACATACGTGCATACAAACTTGTCTTCTTTATAATATATATATAGAGTAGATAAATTTCATTTTAATTCAATTACGAATACAATGAAGTAAACTTGTATACAAAAGTGCTGGATAGTTGTTTCCATTTTCATTTCTTTCTAGATTATAATTACCTTTATAGACCTATATTTATACATCTTGAACTGAAAATTGTATACAAAAGAGTTGGGATATGTCATATTGCAATTTTGTAAATTGTTAGATAATATCAATTTCTATAATATTTATTCCAACAGATTTTTGGAAGGTATAATTATATTTATTTTATGTTTATTAAGATTCATAAAATATATAACCAATTAAAGACAATTTCTATTTATACATTTTATATGTTATTTTGGTACAGTGTTGATGCCATATTCTGGCGAAACAAATTATCTATTGTCAACCAATAAATTGTATCTCAACCAAAACATTCTGTGAAAAAACAAGCCAAGTTCTAAAAAGTAGTGAAATCTAGTGTGTAGCCAAGTTAAATTCGCCAAGAATAATTAAGTTGAGAAAATAGTAGATCTCTCAACTTAATTATTCTTGGCGACTTTAACTTGCCTACACACTAGATTTCACTACTTTTTAGAACTTGGCCTGTTTTTTCACAGAATGTTTTGGTTGAGATTTCTCTTCTTTTTATAAGCTATGAAGAAGCCCGTTGGTCCAAAGGGCTAGAATTTTCATTTTTGACCCTCCCTCCCATTTTGAAGGGGTTGAAAGATAGAAAGTTTGGATTTTTGGAATTTTTCCTTTGTTTGTGTTCCAAACTCTACTAGCAGGCGAAATTTCATGATGCTGGCATGATTGGAAGTACCCTATAGGTTTTGATGACCTGTCAGTGAGTGGGTGAGTGCCAAAATTAGCTATTTTCTCAGGTCCATATCTCACAATCCATTTAAGCTATATTATTGAAATTTGGTACTCTCCTCAAGATAGATTAGATAATTACATTTGTATAATTTCAGCTCTATATCTCAAATGGATTCCTAGCTGCAGGGGGTCTAAATTGGCTCGAAATGGTTCGTGTAAATAGCGTGTACGGCCAAGATAATATGCTCGAACTTGGCCTGCGCACACTGTGCTCTTTGATACGCCTCAAAATCTCGCCAACAAAATCTTCTAGAATTAATTTAACCCTTTGCATTCGTATGTCGCCGCTCCGGCGACATGAAAATTCCGAGTTGGTTGGTATGGTAGCCTTCTCAAAGGGTTAATATTACTCGCTAAAGTTTTCTGATTATAATTTTTTTTTAACTTAGTCATGACAATTTGTAGTTTAAGAATTATATCTGGCTTTGTGATTTAACACGAATACTTTTGAAGCATCGGACTCGATTTTTTTTTAATGTAAGTTTTTTATTAATAGGTGAAAATAGTGTGATGTGTGTCTTTTTAAAAGATTTATTTATTAAATAAAAGCGGACAGTGAGAGTGAAAGGGATGCTTGGGGTGGGAGTGGGGGTAAGAGGACGAAGAAGGTGTGCAATGTAGCGTGTTTATCATCGGCTGTTTCATTAAGCTTTCATTGATTAAATGCGTAAGCAGGCGCCAAGCTGATGAATACCCTAACTGGGACCTACTTAGAGTACATCCACTTACGGGGTACTCTCCCACTAGACTCTAATAAATGGAAAAGTATTCTTCCCGTTGACAGCGTCGAAGTAAAATTACATAAAACCTCGTGCCTGCACTCGCGCTTCTCCCAACCAACGTCTCTTTGCCGCCTCATCAATTTAAAATAACTTAATTAATAAATTCATATCCTTTTCAATGAAATTTTCAATAAATCATTTTTTACTTTTGAAGCTTAAATAGGATACTGAGAGAGAAAAAAGAAGAAGAGGAATCTATCGATTTTCGAAAAATTTCAAAAATTAGTCCAGATCTTAAATACATCTTGAATTAATCCCGATTTTGTCCCAAAATTTAAAATAATTCTCTGTTGTCATTTTATAGACTGATAATTTAAAAATATTTAAAATAATATTGTTGAAAATGAATAAAGAATTAAAAATAATGAAATTCATCTTTATTTAGATTTAAGCTATAAATGTGAATTTTAGGACTAGCTCATAGTGGTTGAACGGCCATACACCACCTTAAAAGGCTCCATAAAACGCGATATTCTGGCGATAAGAAGAAGAGGTTTTTAACGAAGCTTGAATTGCGTTTGGAGCCCAGGAGCAGGTCATCACCAATCACGCAAAAACCCAGAAGTACCACATCACGTCATGGGAGACTTTGTTTTTGGGTCAAGGTCTCCAGGCGAGGCATTTGGTCCAGAATCTCAGCCTGGATTGGGCATAACCCGAGAAATTTTCAGCACATTTCCATTAGAGTTCTGTGGGGTTCCCATATAAATTTTGGAAGATTTAGCATGACCATATCTTGCTTTTGGAACAGGATAGCCCTAGAAAACATATGTTGGGACAGTTCCTCCTATGTTAATTCATATTAATAAATGATTCATATAGTTTTGTTTAATGTAGATATGTAAAAATGGGACCAATAAATGGTTCACACTTTCTAGTGTTCATTTAAAAAAAAATGAGTCCGGCTTCAGAATTGAAAGCCGAGATATTGTAGAAGTTATAAACAAAATTTAATATTTTTGCTAATTAAGCCATCAGTAGTGAAACCTAAAAGGTTTTTTGAAATCATTGATATATTTAATGATGACAGGGGAAAAGAAAAAATGAGGCCATAATGGATTCGTCCTTAGAACTTCAAACTTACCAACATACTTATATGCTTTTTCAAAATTAGAATTAATTAACAAAACCATTAAAATGATTTCACCAGTAGTTAAATACAAATACACCAAATAAATCCTTTCAAGGGCACCAATCCCAAGCCCTATTCTTCCTTTTTGGCCAGATATATAAAAATTATAAAGTTATATTATATCGGATTTTGGAGGGATATTTTTTACATAGTCCTTTGAATGAAAGGAGTAATTGTTGTATATGTTCCATCGGCCTTGGAATACGTTAAGTGTGATATTAATGGATAATAGCGATTACCCTCCGAAGGGTTAACGCGCCGTGACGTTTTGCACCCGTTTCGTCTCCACCTCCTCGACTCGCATTATCAATTCTATTAGCGTCCAGCGAGCATTAAGGCGTTTGGACCTTCACATCTTGATCAACGATCTCGTTTACTGTTAAGGAAAATGCCTGTTGCTAAAACGATCAAATTCTAAAAATTTCAGTTTTTTTTAAAGATAATGATGAGAGAAGGAGTTACGCCAAAAAGGTGCAACCCACAAAGGCATGGGTTGGCCCCTCCATCGTGAAAAGAAGAAGAAAGAATTTTATGGGTTGGGCGGAGGTCGAAGGTAACTGTGGATACGGGTCTTAAATAGCTGAAGGTTATAAGTCGCGGGAAAGATGGTGGCAGGGAGCGAGTTCCAGTCTCTGGAGGTCATAGGGATAAAAGAGTTGGCGAAAGCGCTTGTTCGACTTTTATCCAATTTGACAGCGAAGGGGTGCTGAGCGTTTGAAAACCGCGTGTTTCTCGTAAAGAGGGCATTAGGGGGGATAATTGATTTCAGCTCGACTGAACAGACACCGTGATAGTATCTGTAGTACAGGGAAAGGGCAGAAACGGTTCTTCGGTGAGCCAGGGAGTCGAGTGAGTTGGTTATAGCATATAAACGTTACATTTTATAAAATTCCTACTATCTGTGTATGGATCCATTGAAGAAAAAAATACAACTGACTTTAGAAAGCTTTATATATTCATTATATCTATATATTTGAAATAAATATCTAATTTATTTAATATCATTATCTTCGAGAATACAATTCTAAGACTCTCGCATCCAATCAACTTTATTTATCCCATGCCTACAATTTAACTTCTCTAAAAGTCCCGAATCTCATAACTTTCACTATATGGGAAAAATACTTCAATCTAAGTCTGTCTTTTTCTCTCTTCTTTCACACTTCGGCCTCTAAAATATCCTTTAGCAATCCTCCGTATCTTATCATTTTAATTCATATCTTCAGATTATCCCATCGCATTCTCCTTTCTCCAATTTTAACTTTATAAATGAAGGAAAAAGGGAAAACCTCCTCAGATTTCGGTGCAAATTTATGTCAGCCAAGGGTTTTAACGAGACAGATAAAACCTGACAAACCAAACCGAAAACAGCGTAGCTTATTACTACAAACTTTTATATGAAAGATATTAATTTGCCGATGGTAATAGATTCAAATTTACCTGAAATACATAAGATGGTGTCATCTATTAAATCCGATGGACTGGAATATTTTTAATTATATGTCAGAGGGGTTGTTTTTCACCCCCTCGGGAATCGAACCCGAGTTCCAGTAACAGCAATCCGGGCCATCTGGCTCACCTGCGGGATACGAACCTCTCTGACATATGTAAACGCGTAAAATATTTTACTCAAAGATTGTTATCTTAATTTGTAAAATTTCGCGATATAGTGATTCTAAATTTAAACATATAGCCATGCCATATAATTTAAATAAAGGTGGTTGAGTGTTTCGAATTTTGAAGAAATTCAAAATTCGAAGGGCAATGGAATGACTTTTCCTAATTTAATATGAAAGATATTAATTTGCCGATGGTAATAGATTCAAATTTACTAGAAATACATAAGATGGTGTCATCTATTAAATCCGATGGACTGGAATATTTTTAATATTTTACGCGTTTACATATGTCAGAGAGGTTCGTATCCCGCAGGTGAGCCAGATGGCCCGGATTGCTGTTACTGGCACTCGGGTTCGATTCCCGAGGGGGTGAAAAACAACCCCTCTGACATATAATTAAAAATATTCCAGTCCATCGGATTTAATAGATGACACCATCTTATGTATTTCTAACAAACTTTTATGTCAAATTTCAGCTACAAGATCTCCCCATTTAAAGATTTCTTTTGTTTTTTTCTGATTTTCTGTGTTTTTTTTTAACTGGAAGTTCATAAACCAAAATATAATCAGTTTTTTTTTTGTTTATGTTTTTTCAATATAAACATTTAAGAATCATAACTAACTTTCTAAGACTTTCAATTTTTGAGTTATTGTGGATAATTTAATAATACGATCTCGAAAATGCATACAAAACTATTGAGGGTGAAAGAATTTTCTCTCTTCAATAAGCTTTTACAAATGTTTTGCTCGAAAACCTTAGATAGCAGAAAGTGTGTGGTGGGAGAACATTCACTATGCCCAAGAAGTAGAGTGGAGGTTATATTTTTGATTTAATTCTTACCAATCGAACTACATATTATAGAAACATAGGAATTCTAATTTTTTATTAAAAGACTAACAATAAAATCAAAATACAATTCAATAAATAAATAAGTAAGATCCGAAATATCATTTTCAAATAGAGATAATTAGGTAAGATGAAATGATATCATTTAAAGTACTATCTTTCTTTTATTATCCATTTCTTTTTATTATTTCAGATAAAAAATAATTATAACGCAAATCTATCGCTTTGAAAAAGAACATCAAGTGGCATTCAATGGTATAATATTATTCAATTAAAAAGCATTTATTGCAAATTGTTGCCTATGGATTAAACGCAAAAACGAGGCAGATATTGAATTATTACAAAAGACCATCCATTTCAAATCTACCTATTCTCTTTGTAGTCTTATTTTAATTGCTTTCTCTGTAATAATAACCCGAATAGCAATGCGATTGAGCAACCCCTTCGAACGCTTCAGACTATTTTATCCTAAAACGGGGACTGAAAATAAATCGTAAAAGGTATGAATTGCCAAACGCTATAAAATGTTTCAAGTGCATAAATGAAATTTCAGAGTAAAAGCACTTGATGAAACAACAAGTGTTCCCTGGAAACAAAGAAAATTTGACATTGCGTCCTGAAGCTTAACTCCCCTTTTCTCTTTATCTCTCTT
This sequence comes from Forficula auricularia, assembly GCA_024734495.1. NCBI lineage: Eukaryota > Metazoa > Arthropoda > Insecta > Dermaptera > Forficulidae > Forficula > Forficula auricularia. Next base: position 3,819,722 of record JALMQS010000085.1, on the reverse strand, counting down.
TAAGCTCACTCTCCGGTCAATTCTCCTGGAAATCAATGGCTAATCTAATTGGCTATCTATCTTCGCTTTTATTGCGAGAGAGGTAAATGAATCAAGAGAACATGTCATGCAAGATGTAACAAGATTCAATAGGATAAAATTTTAATTATGAAAATCTTAATCGATATTTAAATTAAAAATATTGTATTAGATTACAGTTAAGCTGCTTTCCACAGAAATTTTGAATTTTCTGCAACCATCTCTGAAGCTTGAGGTCTGAACACAGAGGACAACTTAGACCGGGCACAAGTACAATTTTTCAAGTCCTTGTATGTTTTGAATGAGTCCAGTAATATATTATATATAGGAAATTATTTCCCCCAAAAAGAGTAATCATACATAGTTTTAAGAAAGTTCTCAAATAGATAGGTATATAAAATTATTTTAATACCTGAATATAGATTACCCAAAATATGTTACTTACCAAAGAATATTTACCCTTAGTAGGGATTACAATAATTTAAACTGGCTTGTCAAATGACAAATTTTACTCTATTGAATAAAACAGAAATTTGGCTTAAACAGGTCTCAGAAGAAATTCGGGGTATCATCAAAAACCTAACAGGGAAGATGGAGGATTATTATTTTAGAGAGGACCATAACAGAATGCTAAATTCCTCATTTGCCCTTCTTTATAGATTAATTCATGGAAAAAATTCTGGTCTCTTAAATTTATTTTAAAAAACTAAAAATTACATTTAAACTCGAAGATCCAAATAAATATTTTTCTAATTAATATATTAAGTAAATATAAGTATATCAAAGAGAGTTATTTTTGATAGCGACATTTTTAAACAAGATATACTATATATATCGCTAGACCACTGCTGGTTGAGGCTATTGGGGTCAACTAAGTCGTAAATCTGGACCAGGAGAATGAAAAAGATATGATCCATCTAGGTGTGATCTAGCATCATATCGCGATTAGCCCGCGTGATGCTTTTACCAAACACGGATATGGATCACCTATCATGATTAAAGATCCAAGTTTTCAAAAAATGTATAATTCCAAACCTAACATATGGTGCACAAACATGGTCTTTTACTAGTAAAACAATGAAAAGACTAGAAACAATACAAAGATCAATGATTAGAAATATCTTAATAGATAAATTAATCATAATTATGCATAAAAAAACAAATATCTGGATCTGGGCACAGGATAATCCCTGAGATGGTGTGCTCCATCTGTAATAAATATCAAAATGAGGATTTATTTTATTTCTTAACTATCGACGACAACTTTTAAAAACCTGGAATCTTTAATTCCTTCAAAAGGAATCTCTAAAATTCCAATTAATCAATAAAAGTTTCATAATTTCTACTTTATAGCAGGTAAATTATGTTTTTTTTTTTTTTTTTTTTTTTTTAAGTCAAGCAAGAATAAAAAATTCACAAAGTGAGATTTATATATTTTTTATTATTTAATTTATTTATTTATTTTTCGGAGCAAATCTTTCATCTTGTATCGACTTAAGAAAAGTTTCATGTTAAGACGCAACTTGTGGACACATCTCGAGACTTCGATGGGAGGTCAAAGGTCACACAGAACGGAGTCCGGTGGGACAGCCCCTCTGTCAACGTCCATTACGGTGAATTCTACAGTCAAAATTTAACCCCCAAGGATATAATTCACCTCGGCTTAGCTTTTTCAGAAAGGTTCTTAAATTTCAAAAATAAAAATACTCTTCTTTTGAATAAAACAAAAAAAAAAAAAAACTACTGGAAAAATTCAATAATTATTATCTTCTCTTGTTTTCCCTATATAAATTTACAAATATACTAAATACTATCAAAATATAAAGCATTTTAGGTTATAAACGGCCATTACACTCCTCGCATACAAGCAAAGTCTAAATACCTTACGCTCGTGAATAATAAACATTTTTCTCATCGAAAAAATAATCCAATAAAGTTATAGAAAACTATTTGGAAAAAAACCTTTTAAATTCCATAAATGATTCCACAGTTTATTATCATTTACATTTTACTTTATTCATAGGCTTACACTGCTAAGGAAAATCTTTATAGGATAAAGTATTTGTTTCGGTTATTCACTTAGGTCAAGGAAGAAGGATAATCACACTCTGTACTTCTGCAGTACATTTTCAAAGCATAGATATAAGCGAGGGGTGAACCGCAATTGGAATTAGGTGTACGCCGTTTTTGGAATTACTTTGGAATTCATTAGATAATCAATTGTCATCTATTGTCTTCTACTTAGAAATGAAAGTGGAAATGGAAGTATGTGTATACAATTTTAGGTCGCGGTTCACCCCTCGGTTATAAGCATTGCTCATCCACTTAAAGTTTACAATAGACAGTGGTTCTAGTCTAAGACTAAGAGGAATGTCCTCTGATTAAAACAAATATAAATATATAGAAATTAATTAATCTAAATATATACTAATTATATAATTATTTATATACAGGTTGATTCACGATTTTAAAAAACTTTGAGAAATTGTTGTCTATTTTCCTTTATTGTACATACACAAAATAAGGATTATTATCTCTCATAACGTTCTGGGACAGTATTAACAATCAGAAACCAAGTTTAATAAGAAAAAATAAATAAAAAAACAAACATGTTTAATTATTAAAAATTACATCAAATAAGCTACAACGGATTGGTGGTTTATCCATAGTTTGAAATATGAATATTGAATATATCCTTTATAATTTAATCAGATATCACTGACTTTTTGAAGTCAATGTTGAGTTAAAATCAAAAATAGCCATGGATTCTCATCTAATACTTGAGGAATAGCCATTCTACATTGCAATTTTGAAGTTTCGATTATGATTGGTAGAATCTACTTAAAATAAATCAACTGGTGTGTTCACCACACGACTTTCACATTTTCATTTATTTGAAATCATCACGACACTACTAATTTACACCCCCTTCTTTTATTTCGTTCTTTTTGATTTTCTCAAAAATGGCTCTAACGATTTTTTTAAAAATTAGTGTATTTATCAAGTGTCATGAGTTATTTGTTGTGTCAAATTTTTAATCCGATTAAAATAAAAGAAGGGGGGTGTAAAGTAAAATAAATGAAGGAGGTGTAAAGTAGGAGTGTGTTCCAACTATTAAGGGCATCGATTCCTTCCACCTAGAAGTTACAAAATGAAATTAACTTTTTTGATCTCTCAGATACAAGCTCTCAAAGATTCAGGACCCAGACAGGGCATCGTAATACTTCCACATTATATTCTATGAATATAAATGTGAATGTAAAAATAACGATCGATTCTCATCTAATACTGGAGGAATATCCTTATTACATTCCAATGGTAACCACTTCTAAAAACATGGAAGAATTGTCTTAAAATCAAAAAGACAATTTTTTTTTTTGGTAAACAACTCAATCACCAGAGCTGTTTATGATTCATTTCTAGTCTCTATGTGTAATATGGATAAAAGAATTGTATCAACTGTGTTTAATTGTTGCATAAAGTCAAGAGGATTTAACAAAAATACTTCAAAACAACGAACGTTAGGAAAAATAAATCAACAAATTTATCTATTTGTTTAATTTATTTTAAGCATGGGTCTCCTGAATTTTTGAAAATCACCCAATTTTGGACAATTAGAATTCAATTTAAATTATTTAATTAAGTTCATTTCATTAAAACATTTACATTAAAGTATTTATAAGAAAAGAAAGGACGAAATTGTTTTTACAATGTATTCCATTGTTACAAAGTTTCCATGTTTATTTAAATTAATTCTAAAATAAACCAATGACAAATTCAATGTTAGTCACATCTTCTGAATTTACATACCCCCCTGATAGATAATGAGTCTTTCTTTTTTTTCATCTCCAGTACAAAGTTACATTAAAATACTTTGACATTTGGGCTATTACCCCAGTACGGGGTGTAAAGGGAAAGGGGGCGGAGCAGGCTTTTCACCTGATGAAGAGATCCATTGACATGAAAAATTTGGAAATAAATATATCCAGTTAGGCGAACGAGCAAGAACAAACGGCTTTTAATGTAGTAAGAGGCGGAGAACGTTATTTGATGGCGAATGTTTTTTTGGGCCTCCATTAACACCCATCCACGCCTGCTCATTCATTTTTATTTGCTTATATCATACGTTGAGATTATTTCAAAATATAACATTCTGTAGATAGCATAAGCAATGTAGATATATTATATAAATAAAGCTTATTCCATTCACTTTTTTCCATTTTAAGTGAATATTAAAAAAAAAGTTGGATACAGAAAGCTTTTTTTGATGGTCTTAATACATATTTGTATGAATAAATCATCAAATCATCATTTGTTAGAACTGTGTTTTTTATTCATTTTTTTTTTTTTTTTTTTTTATTGAAAGTTTTTTAACATAAATGTTGATTTTTCAAATCTCCTAAAGAGTTCCATACCTATTTCATATATGAATTTTTGCTACAAAAAAATATTTTAATAATTTGACATAAAGAATACGTGCTTAGGTCCACAGAATGGAGTGTAAATTAGAGAATTGTTTCTTGTGAACACAATATTGTATTAAGTGGAAGTGTTGAATTATTATTTGAGGTTTTTTCAAATTTTTCATGTTGGTTATACTAAGTTTAAGGTAAATGAAGTTTCACTATATAAAATAAATCATATATGTATACTGTTTTTTATTTATTTATTTTGTATATGCAATTAATTATACACAGGAGTTTTTGACGGGTTATAGTGGTGTTTCACAAAGAGGAAATAAAAATTAAAAAAAATTTTAAATTATATTTTGGAGATTTTTTATTTATACTCTATACTTATTTCGACGAGTCCTTCTTCAGGAGGTTTAACAAAAGTCTTTGTGAAAGTTTTTTGACGGGTTATAGCGGTGTACACTACGGAGTTTTTTGACGGGTTATAGCTATAACCCGTCAAAAAACTCCTGTGTTTAATATGTTTCACTATAAATCAACACCGCTTTCCCTAAATGTCAATTAATTATATGTTAAAACTATCATTCATATATAATATTCTAATTTGAATTATAGTGAAATCAAACATAATTAATTATAATTATTTATTGTCTGTGTGTTCATACTTGAGAACGATCGCAGGATAAGTCGATCGAAACGTCGTAGTTTCATTGTATTACATTAGATCATGTTCAATAAAAAATCACAATTAATTATGTGTGATAAACTAAAAATTCAAATTTTAATCAAATTAATCACAAAAATAAAAGCTTCAATAACTGCTTCATTACTAATATTCTAATTTACTTATTTAAATATTTAAATTTTCGAGACAAAGATTTCATTTATTTATTAATTTCTATTTATTTATTTATTTTAACATATTATATTGAAAGGCGTCGATTCTTTTTTCTCTCACTTTTCTCAAGTAAACATATCTATTGATTTCTTATAAAAACAAAAAAAAAAAGGGATGAGTGTAAATAAGCGCTAAGCTGAGGGAGATGAGATTAATCAAGTCGATCAGATGATAAGATTATTAAATACATCTATCTAAATATACTAAAACTCTTCTTCAACGATACCATGGCGCATAAATAAACAGGCTTCTTGTGCAACACGTGTGAGCAGTTGAAGAGATTAGCGAGATGATCAAAAATAAATCACCACAAAGTTTTTCTAAACTGATTTTGTGATTACACTATGAAAATAAAAAAATATTGTTTTGTACACCAATGAAACAGTTTATATAATAAAACAAGTGAAAATAAAATGGAAATTAAAATTTCATTAAATAATATTAAAACTCTCTAAAATAAAACATGCAAGAAATGAATTAATTTTAAATAGTATAAAATCAAACAATATTAAATTTTTCTTATCAGGAAGGGCTTTCAGAAAAATTTAATTATTTTTTAAAATTTTCCAAGGGTTGTTTAACTCGAAAGTCTTGTTCATAAGTTAACAATATACCTAAATAAAACAGATCCTGAAATAAAAAAAAAAAATAGTTGATTCGAATCCTGAATTACCAAATATTTTCTAAAAAGTCCACCATGAAGATACCAAATAAATAAACTTTATATATTAAAGGATATATAATTATGTAACCCAAGAAGGTGAAAATAAAAATCTCTAGAAGTGTTTTGAGAAAATAGTGAAAAAACTTAAAAATATCTAAAGTAAGTGATACCTATTGAAAACAGTAATGAATCAAAATTTAGAATCTGGAAATGATATTTAGTTTATTTGGTATTTTGATATAATTTACAGTTCCGAAAAAAATAGGTTATGGGATTTAATTCCATATTTAATATCAACTCACGCAGAGTCAATTTTACTTCAAAATTCAAGGCCGATTTTGACAGAAAGTGAAGGTACTTACTGACAGTACAAACCCACTTACAATGTATCCAATGATATATTGCACAAAGAAATTGCAAAGAGAAGCGGATTGGAGATAAGAAGGATAAAAATAGTATTTTATTAATTCTGGTTAAATATAAATTTCATTTAAAAATAAATAGTAAAAAAAAATAAATTAATATAATTTCTTTTGTTTATAGATTAGGCTAAAATTAAATCTTAGCAAGTTTAATAATAAATAATAAAAAATTGAGATTTGAATTCACGCAGGGAACAGGGTGCAGTACGGGCAGGGGATGGGCCTCTTAGGAATTATTTGAGCGTATTTTCTTTTTTTTATAAAAACCAATAATAATGTAAATTGTTTAAAATTCGTTGTTTGAAGGAAACAGGAGAAATCAGAGAGAGGGAGGGGAGCGATTACTCTCCTTTAAGCATCGATAGAGAACGACACAACTCAGACAGTCCTTGATGATACCTCACTATATACATATAACAGATCTCTCTAGACGGTCATTGAGCACACACCTCTCTATATACACGTTCATAAGAGATCTCAATAGGCGGTCATTGAGGACACACCTCGCCGTACACATTCATAATACATCTCATTACGCATTGAAGGAGAACAGAAGAATTCTCTTTTTAAGCTTTCGTTGATAACACACATCTATACAGATATTCATGAATACTACTCAGTTTAAGAATATACAACTCAGGGAGTATTCATAGTGACTCGTCGATACAAACATTTATCGAGGGCGCCTATCTCATTTCGACGAGACACCGAGAGATTGCTATCAAAGGGACTGGTCACCAAGAGAGGAATTCCTGAAATCCAGCAGATTGCAAGACACGATCCTACAGCCTTCACCACCAAGAGCGTAACCACCATATTGTTATCATTCTCATTAATAAATTTCTCTATCTGTTGATATCAGGCAGCGAACAAATAAATTTGCATTATAAATATTAAATGATTCTAAATATTATCTCTATTTTATTGAAAATTTCTAAATCCTGCTTGTCCATTCAATTTCCTTTGTTTTTTTTTTAACTTTTTTATAATCAATTTCCTTAATCCATTTTTTTATTTAATTTCACAGTAAAAACAGTAAACAAATTCATAGTAAATTCAGTAAATAATTTCAGATTTTAAGCATCAAGAGAGATACCCTGATTTAACAACCACCACCAACTAAATAAAATCAAAAACCACAACCAGATTATCATTATACCCACTGAACACTCTTCATTCATATATAATAAGTTTGAAATATAGTTTTCGGAGACGGACTCGTAAATTAATATCAAAGGATTTGGAAGGCAGTCCTGATTCAAATAAGAGAAAAATTATATCTTAAGCCTAGTACACACTAGTAGACCATATTGCGCGATTTGTCTATAGACCGTCTAGTAACTCCGTTCTTCGTCTCGTCTAGCCTCAGCACTACGATGTGAATTTTTCGGTATCATCTTCGCAATCCACCATGGAGGACCCACTCTGTAGCTGGAGACAGACAGGGTCGTGTCTCGCCTCTAAACGTCTAGTGAAGTTCCCACTGTCAAAATGTTGCGCAACATGTCTAACGTTGCATGTGGTCTCCCATTCTGATCGGGAGACTTTAAACCTGCGATTTTTGGTCTCGCAACAGGCTCCTAGACTGAGATTTGTCTATAGACATGTCTACGTAGACAACCTGAGACACGTCTTAGAGACCGAAATCGCGCAACATGTCTACTAGGCTTAAGAAAATGTCATTTATTAGACAAAGCACTAAATTCTGTTGATGATGGAAAGTTAAAGAATATTCTCACACCAACTAACACTGAGATTTGAGACAGAAGGGAATGACACTTTGTACTTCCTTTATTGACCTTTTCAAAACCCTGAAGAAGATGGAAAAAACCTGAACTTAGACACTATATTTTTGTAGATTACTGACCTATATTTTCCTAATTTGATGTTTTCAAATATATAAGAAATTTAAGATTAGTTGGCTCATTCCAGTGATTGAGTTAGCTAGAAGAAAATCACATGGATGAGTAAATTCATCCATCAAAAGTAGAAATTTTATTTAAATTACACATAATTAATTATAAATATTTATTTAACATGGACAAATAATACAATTGAACTACGATGTTTTGATCACAGAATAAGCAGACCGAAACGTCTTAATTATATTGTACCTATTATTTGTTCGTGTTCAATAAATAATTATAATTAATTATGTGTGATTTAAATAAAATGTCTACTGTTAATAAATTTAATCACAAAAATACAAGTTCTAACAGCTACATATCTAATTTCATCCATCCTTGATTTAGATAAAAATTATTAAAACTCGCACCTTGTAGACGGGTTGTTTTCATTTACCTATTATTTTTTATATTCAATTAAAAACCTTAATTTGCAACAAAGCGAGATCGATGTTTTAAAAGAAAAAATGAAATTAATCCAATCTTTTAAATTGAAATGGTCAATGGGGGTGATTAAAAAAAAGTTGATTTTGTTAAGCGTAGAAAGTGATAAAAAACCCAAGTGATTAAAGCTTTCATAAATAACGAATATCTAATCCAATCTGAATTGGTAATTAACAGGAATAATAAAATCATGGAATATTTCGTTTGAAATTATTTATTTATCCCCTGGTGGTGGGTGACGAAAATTCTTAATATATAATTTTTCATTTGAAATTCAATTTATAAAATCGAAAATTCGAAAATGCAATTGCGAATAATGAAAGTCAAACTTCATTAACAGATAATCATATGGACAGTCTGATTCATTTGGCTTTCATATTGGGAATATAAAATAGAATTGGGCCATTATGATATTCAGGGACAAAGGACCGGACGGCCGACCCTCTTTATGAACCCATTTATTTGTGACATTATCTAAACAATTTTTGATTGACATTATTTTTTTTTAATTGTTTTAACTGATTATCAAATGAAATATCGTTAAAAGTGATGGGTTGCTTGTATGGAAATTAAAAAACAAGGAATATTTATGGGGCTATTGTTCTTGTTTATAGAAAAATAAACCTGGGGTGGATCACTTCATAATTTTCCTTCACCAGCAATCCAATTTTAAAATTAAATAATTTAATTTATTATTTTTTCTTTCTATCTGAATTCTGTTAGAATGATGATTATGGTAGGGAAGAACCTAGAAAGTTCGTTCTGGTGGGCGTCAGATAGGCTAGGGGTTAGCGTGCCAGCTAACCAGGGGACCCGGGTTCGAATCCGATTCGAAGCATCCAGCTAAAATCTGACCCCGGGGGTAGAGACAAATTTAGAAAAAATATAATTAGTAATTGGCTTATGGCTAGAAAGGCCGAAAAGCCAAAAAAAAGCTCGTTCTGGTGTCATAACATTTGTATTGATCAGATTTTAAGCTAATTCTATTCCAATTTAATTAATTTTTAAGGCTAATTTATATATATATACTCCTTTCCCATGTAAAATTTACAACAATGTTTTTATTTTATTTTATTTTAATCATTTTTTATAATTTTGGTGGGAAAATTTTGAAAAAACCCACAACTTGGAGAATGAATGATAAACATGGATATGAATTTACAGAATGACATGCTTCCAGAATGTTATATACTTTATTATAGTAAAATCATAAAACGGTCATCTGACTGGATTGATAATGTATAATTTAAATAAAAAAAAAAAAAAAAAAATTGTAATTTCATCCATCGATTTGATGTTCATCATTCTTCTGTAGCACCACATTTCGAAAGCCTCTAATCTCTTTCTCTCCGCTTCTCTAATTGCCCAGGTGAAATAAATTTAAAAAAAAAAACAAGAGGCAAGGTGTACTTGTTTTAAAGGAATACCTCACACCCAAGATAAAAAAATATTTTTTTAGTTTCGATCCCGCAAAAATTTGACTCTCCCCAAATAATTATTAGATTAAAATTTGAATCAGTAAAAAAAGATTGTATTTTATTTAGTTTAGAGCTATAATGCTCTGATAGACGGACGTACGGACATTATAGCGAAAGTAATAGAGGGTCTTCTATTTTTTTCTTTTTTAACGAACCCTAAAAACTAATGTTATCTTGAGTCTGAGACATCTGCTTGGTATTTAACGTAAAGTGACGTCCGATGCTCCAACGCGTGGTTTATTCACAGTGCATCTATTTCACGTAGCCGAGTTGTCCTTGTATTTATTTAGGGTTAATTACTCAGGTGATTATTTACAATTTTCTAGATAAATAGATGAATAGAGAAGTTGTTTAAACAGCATCTTAGAAATGGATTATTCCAAAAGTTCTCAAATCATCTTTATCTAATATTTTCTTTATGTTACTAGTTTCTTAGCGAGAATAATTTTAATTCGATTAAAACTAGTTTGGACTTGTCTCCGGACTTTGAGAGATAGCAAAGAAGGATTGTTCAATTCTTCTAACGACACCCATTTGGAGCATTTTTTTGTCGACTCATGAATCTATGTAGCCGAATTGTATCAATTGTCGAAAATTAGTTTACTCTAACATTCTAACATACAATTCAGTGCTTCTTAAACTATGGCTCGCGACCCCATTTTGGGACGATTACCTAATAATTAAACTTAAGATAAATTTAAATTCATTTTAAATATTTTTAACAATCAAGAATATTTTGAATTTAAAATAAAATATATAATGTTATAAATTATTTTATATAAAGTTTGTTTTCTTGTTTTTATGATTAACTCATATAATAGTAGATTGAATAGCTTAGGTCTCTTATGAGCCTTTTCCAGTATATTTAGTCAATTTAACCATTTTTATTTGAAGTTAGCTATTTTCGAAACCCACACAAAATTATTTTTTCGGAAATTAAGGTAAAAATAGTTTCCTGTAGCAAAAACACGAGAAATGTCAACTTTTGGTTATGTTCGCATTTTCAGCTGGTTTAATTTCCTCTTTGCCAAATCCTATTACCTACTAGTATACTAGATGGTTTTTTTTCTATCACTTCCTTCATAAAAGAGAAACTTGCAATCTATTGCATTTGTTTGAAAACAATTTAAATACGAAATTGCACATACTACTCTTATTTCAACCTCCAGCTTTACTTTTATAAAGTAAATAAAAAAATAACTTTTTGATTCTCAAAGTTTTCATAGAACATAGTTTTATTTTTGATAATGAGGGGAGGGGGGAATTATAATTGATGTATGTAACTTATTATTTACAGTTTTTAACGTCGTTTTTAAAATTTATTATCACAAAATGAACGTTTAAATTGATGAGTCAGGTTTTATTTGAATGGCCGAGGGAAAACTTCCACTAAATCATATGTCACATAAGTTATTTTTATTCCATTACTGAGGTGTTAAGGTGAAAACACCACTTTCTCTTGTAGTTATTTAATTGGATATTCTTGATGTACCTCATAATAAACGCGAAGCTCTTTTTTTCATTTTTTTTTCATTATATTGATATAAGATGTTGTACCAAAAATAGGGTGGACCCTTGCATCTTGAAAAAAAAAAGAATGAAAACAGAAAGTTTTCAGGAAATGGATCAGTGTTGAAGGTACTTGGACGACTGAATTTTATGTCTCTCGAATTTAAAACATCATTATCATCGAGAGACATTTTTTTTTTTCAAAAACAATCTACATAGTCAGAGACCAATTTATTGATTTAAATCTCATGAATTAAAAACCATTTATTTAAAACTATATTTGTTTTTCATGTTAGAAAGTTTTGATAATAGGGAGTTTAAAATTTAAAATTAACATATTAATTCGGGCAACAGCTATGTATGAACTTGTTTATAATTGAGAATAATTTCATCCATTTTATAAAATATTTATTAGGTTTAATTACTGATCAAGTCAGAATAAATCGACAAAACGTTCCACTATGTTTAATATTAAAAAAAAAAAAATATATATTTTGTTCACATCCCTACAAATGGTCAATTAAATTTATAAATAATAGACCCAAATTATTATATATTTTAGATAAAATTATGATTTTTAACTGCCCTTTTCTAAGAATATTTAGCTTATATTTTCTTGCAGAAAAGTAATTGTAAAATTTAAAATTTTCTAAAGTTGATTTCTCGATTAAAATATGTGCACTTCTCTAGAGATTTCCCATTTGATTAAATTTTTTAATTTTCTTTTTACGTATTTATATCCTGACAAATAGTACACTAGATACTAAACACTCCTTGTTTGCATTAAGTGTAAACGTTTGTTCCGGGCCTCTAGTTGAGAAGATAGTCCAACTAGCCCATATCCGAAAATTCCTTTGTAAATTAAGTAGAGCTAGGGAATGTTTACAAAGGGAGCATGATCAAAGAGAGCAGATCGTATCTGCAGATTAATTGATGCCGTGGTCTTTTAATCAGAATGGCATTGATTCGCTGTTCTGCCAAAAAGACCTCACACCTGCCATTGTAACCACGCCTATTAACCGGTCGGTATTCCGTTAATATTAATTGTCTTGTATATTAACCCGTGGGTAAATTAAAAAGCCAGGCTGAGGGTTTATGAGGGGATGGCGACAGGACGGCGGTTGGCTTCGAGCCAACGCCCTATGGCGCCAACATTAGGCCCTCGAGGAGATAACGACATAACCTATACCTCCCCCAAGGGCAGGGGCCCAGTTTAACTGATACGCATTACTCCTGCTTCTCTGGACCACCGGGTAAATATGTTTTAATTAAAAATAAAATTAAATTTAGTGGTCGCTAGTGGAGAGCAAGCAAGGCCTTATTTGTGCCAAGTGATGACGTCATTTGAATATTAGGGCCCAGTTGGGAGAGTGGGCCGGTCGTAAAATGCCAATGCAAACAGCAGCTAGGTGAAGAGATTTTTGCGCTTCAGGCATGCATGCATGATGTATGAGCCGCGGAACCCGAAGGGTAAGTAAGAAATGCATTCAACCAGAAAGCAAACTTTTCATTTTGAAATTTATATTTTGTTATTTAAAATGTTTCTTAAAACAAATTAATCATCAATACTGACAATTTACTACGTTTTAGAGGAGTAATGAAAAGTTTTCTCATCATCTTCCTTAAAGTAGAACTAGAGGGATTGCTTAAAGTTCATATTATGGTTCATCTCTTTTATGTATTTGTTGATTCGTTTTATGAGTTTTTAGGTAATAAGTAAATAACATTAGAAAACTAATTGAATTTTTATATGTATGAAGAAGTTGTTTTAATAGTAGTTGAAAATAAAACGTTTCTATGAATAAGATCTATCCAGGAAATCTTAACTGTGTGGATTCAACCGAAAATCTAGTGATACATTAAAAATAACAATGTAAGCAATAAATGAAGAAGTTTGACTTAGTTTAATATCTAATAATCAAAAGCCATAAATAAATTAATCAAATCCAATTTCTTTTTAGTATCACAATTTTTATTTTCATTAGACCATACGTTGTGACCTATACATTACAAAATTCGAGTTTTATTAAGACTTCATACGGTTTGTCAATTTTTTCTTTAGGTTAGAAACAAAGGGAAGATTATTAATATTAATAATCAAACAATTGTGTCAAATTTTAACTTACTAACTACAACAGTTCAATAGGTCGTATAAAGTTATGATTTCGATCTGATTTTTAGCATTTTCTAACGGAAGTTCTGATGCTAAAAAATCCATAGTGTTTTTCATTATGGTATTAGAACGAACTTTCTATTGTTTTTTTTTTTAGTTATCAGAGGTATCAAAAATCCTGATAGACAGAAAAAAATAATCATTCTTGAATGATTTTTCAAATAGTTTTTCAGACTTTTCATACTATAAGCGATTGTAAAAATAAAAAAAAATAAAAATGAAAAACTGAGTTAATCGATCCGACTGACCAGAGGAAGAAGCCCGCTGAACATATCGAGTGATGATATTAGAACTTCATTTTTAATTAAATAATATCAACATAAAAATAAAATTGATAGTTGAAATATCGAAACCTCTTATCTACCGTATAATTGCTGAAAATATTTATTCAATAGACAAAGTTATTAATTTGATCGGTTCTTCCGGTTCTTGGTCCATTGCCCCCATTGTATAATAGGAAACAATAGCTGGCAGTGATCAAGTGATTCGTTAAATCAAATTCAGGCTCAAGATATAAAAGTTTACAAAGGTTGTTGAACAGCTCGGGTCGAAACGACTACAGATACACTTACATACATCTTACCTGAGTTTATTAGAGTATCATAACTATTTATATAAGGTCCTGAAATAGTCGTGGACTCTTTTGCGTTGGGCTGGTCGCTTCCGGTTCCTGATTTCAGTAAAAGAGGCTGACGAAAGGTGTATATTCATAATGACGAAATAGCTTAACTTTGGCTTCTTTTAACTAGGACAGTAAAATACTCGGTAATACGGATAAGAAAAATATTTAGGATTTTTGAGTAAATTCAATATTCTGGCCGCCTGAAGAACTTCACCCATTGGACAGCGTAAAGAGTAATAATTTTTCATTTCTTTTATCAGCCAATAGTCAATTCAATTATCTTTTACAATCACGAGTGAAGAAATAATTGAATATTTTATCTCTTATCCGAAATTCTACTTGAATTATAATTATTTTTTCATTTAGAGCTTTTTAACAAATTCAATTTTTTGCACGTATAAGAAAAATACTGAATTATAAAATATAAATAAATAACTGTACTAGTTAAAATCCTCAAAATGTAGTCTAAATTTGAACTTGAATTATGACCTTGGTGCGCCTGTATTTAGGCAACAACTTGGGCGCACAAGAATGAAAGCTACGTATGAGCTAGCCTAGTCCAATCGTTGATATAGTCTGAATCAAGCCTGGACTTGTCTTTAGTATCTTTGCAACACTTTAGCTCTAAAGAAAGAGAGCTCATTCTACTCATCGTTATAGTCATTGACGCAATCGACGTATTTCCTACATACAATTTTATTTTAATGAACCCGGCATTTTTAATTGCACAGAAAAGCGATTATAAATCATGATTTTCCCCAACGTAGGAATACATCTTCAAGTTTAAGATTTTTGCCGTTGAGAAAAAAATAAACACAATTTTTAATTTTTTATGTGTTCATTTGAAAGTTATCCCTGTATAATTATTTTCAATATATATATATATATATCCTGCGATTTTGGTTACGGCGGACGCCGTTTCTCGCTTCCCATTCTCCATGTCCTTCTGTCGGCACAGTCTTCCTCTTCCAGCCCACGGGCTTGCATGGCATTTTGGATTCCCTGCAACCACGATCTCGGCGGCCTTCCACGCTTTCTTCTTTCTGGGGGCTGCCAGTTCCAAACTTTTCAATATGATTTCCTTTATATAATTTTCAACTATTGAACATTTCTAAATGAACTTTCGAATACTATTAACAATTTTATGCGCACACTCTATTTCTATATTTCGGTATGTTTTCCACTAATTTATGTGGACTTCAGTAGCGTGCGGTTCATGGATGCTGTGGATGCGGCGCATCCCGCAAATTCCAAAATCTCAAAAGTATTTTCAAATTTGTAAAATTTGTAAAATTTCTAATTAAAGAGAATCGCTCACCCGCACATTAAATAATAAAAAAGTGAAAACTTTTTCAAGACTAGACACTAGAGCTGCCTTAGTAACGATTAATAAACTAAAATATAAATTGTTCATTATGGCTATACTATATAATCATCCTATTAAAATCTCAATAGAATAATTCAAAAAATATTTTCTGACTTTTGAATGAGATATTGCAAAATGTTTCAAGACACGCATCCACGAACACCTCCTTCTCCGACCCAATCCCTAAATCTCTTCTTATTTCCAAGATACAAGGGTCCACCGCGGACTTCAGAGGTTGAACCTTTTCGGTGCAACTTCTTCTTGTATCAGTATCATTATAAAAAAAATAAAAATATAATTAGTAGGTACCATATATTAGTGATACAAACGAACTTTTTTACTTTCCGTTTTTGGGTTATCGTAGGTATCGGAATTCAGACATACAAAGAGAAAAAATATTTTTCTCCGCGTTTCAGACATTTTAAAGCTCGATGAGCAAATATTTATTTTTATGAGTGATTTAATACATTTAATTTGCATTGTTCGTTCTAAGAGCGCGTCAGTCAGTTTTCAACTATGAAAATAATTGAAACATCACCAGAAGAAGCTGAAAGGAATATGAACTACCCGCTCTGTTTAAATATTAATATCAATTGATAAAAAATCTAAGGTTAAATTTGAAAAAAAATAATGAAAAATTCTATGATGCGGTTATCGATTACTTTTGCAAAAAGGTTGGAAGAATAAAATAAAATTTTAAAAAATGTAAGTCTATTCTTTGGATAGCATCCCCTGGTTGAAAAGTCACCGACCGCCACTGGTAGACTTGTATTTTTTCGGCATTTTCTTCTCGGATTAAAAAGAACTAAATAGGTAACTTTATATACACCTGATCTGAATAATAGAGGTAATTCCAGCTCACTGTCTGAGTTGTTTAGCCTGGAAATTCTTCTGTGGTCAGGAACTTTGCTAAGTTTAATAAATTGTCGCTTAAAAATTCTTTATAAATGTAAATTGTTCTCTTCATCTTCTAAGCCTCTTAAGAAGTATATAAATTTCTCTTTATTTAGCTATATATATACGAGGTTGTATATAGTTTGCTAGCGCATCGGGAGTCCTTATTATTCCTGACCCCATCAGGGGTCAGTTCGTTAATTCATCTCATTAATCATACACCAAAATTCATAATTAAGATTTATATCCAAAGGCCAACTCCCAACGGATATGCCTACTCGCTCTCTTTCTACGTTTATCTAATGATACTTTTTTGCTTGCAGATTATAAAAAAGATCATGATTCAACAGAGACCGTAGAGAGTGCATTTTTTTTAATAAGACAATTTTGATTTAGAGTAGAAAAGAAGAAATTCTTAAATGAAGAATAATGAGAAGAGTTATTTAAATAGTAATCTATATTTTGAAATAATCCCTTCAAGCAATAATTTTTAATTTATGAATGTTTGTTCAGAAGACAATTCAAATCAAATCAAGTGAACTATAGGAAAATGGTTTTAAATTCGAAATAATTAATCCTAAATTAATTGGTTGTTTTGGGGTATTAGATAACGGATAGAATGTTGGATGAAAACTTTCACTTAGTCTAAAATATTTATTGTTTATTCCTATCTGTATTATATTATTTGATTAAATAATAAAGGCAAATAAAACATTAATATAAACTGAATGAACTTAATTTTGAATATATACGGTGGAACGTTACAATAACAAAATTATCCAGATTCTCCATATTTAGAAAATTTAATCCCACGACTGTCTGCAAATTCAGCAATATTAAATAAAGTACAGCAACATACATATTAAGTATAATATAGGTTGCCGATTTTACAGGAAACAATGTGATAAGCCTTCTGCTGACTGTAACTAGCTATGACTAATACTTTAAAGAGGTACGTATAGTTGTTGCACTTCCACTCGAGATTGGGATAGAAACTTTCAATTTCCCTGATCAAATCCAATGGGTCGCAAGTAACTCGACTGAATGTAATATTTCTGTACACAAAAGTATCACCCATCATAGAACTCCATTGTTTATCTTTCAATATCTAAGGAAATTTGGCGTTTTCAACATGGCAGTGTAAAATTAAAAATACCCTTTCAAAAAAGCAATTCGAGATACACCAGAAAATAACCCAGACCAAAGTCTTAACAGGAATAAGAAGAACTAAGAAATAATAAGAAAAACGATGAAACTCCGAAAAGTCTGATTAAAAAAAAGAGTATCATTAAAGAAAATGAATTATTTTTTTTCAATTGTATTATCAAAAAAGGCTGGTCATTTATTTTTTGAATAGTTATGTAATTTGAATAGTTATATAATTGTAATTATAGAGATATTTAAATCAGAAATAGTAAAGTTTGCTGATCCGCCGTTTATAATTCCAGGTTCTACCAAGGCTATACATATGTGTTAAATAATTTTTAAAATATTGCATAGCATATATATTCTGAGTATAACCTGCATATATGAAGTAATCAGCGTTCTAGATCGTGAAGTCAAAAAATAATATTTCCAACCAGCCTTTTCGCCACAATTTTTTTATCTAAATAAATACAAAAAAGAAAGTGTCAAATCTTAGATCTTTGTAGATATGTCTAAATTATATGTCAGATTTCACCCCCTCAAGAGTCGAACCAAACCTGCAATCCGGGCAGTTAGCCTAGCCCTAGAGGCAAAATTCCTTATTATATATTTATATGTTAACAAAAAAAATAATTATTTCACAGTGAAAGCAAAGATTTAAGTATCTTTTTGAGTGTCTTTTTTTGAAAAAAGATGGAAATTATTTCAAAAATCAACGCAGACCTATAATATTAATAAATGAATTTAACTTTTAAGGACCAATCATAGATTTTAGAGAAAATATTTTTACATTGCATATCAGAGAGGTTCGTCCCCTTAGGAATCGAACCCAAGCGCTAACTAAGCTTGCCGGGCCGTTAGCCAAACCCTTAAGACAAATTTCTCTCTGACATGCAACATATATAAGTATATAATATGTTTCATGTCAGAGAGAGATTTGTCTTAAGGATTTGGCTAACGGCCCGGCAAGCTTAGTTATCGCTTGGGTTCGATTCCTAAGGGGACGAACCTCTCAGATATGCAATGTAAAAATATTTTCTCTAAAATCCATGATTGGTCCTTAAAAGTTAAATTCATTTATTAATAATTATTTCACTTATAGGAATAGGGATATGTATAATTTAGTTTACGAGTGAAAATATTTTAATTAGATGATTTTTAAATTTCATTTGATAATTTAACTTAAAAATTATTTTGAAGTTAATTTAAGTGTGCTACCGTAGTTTAAGTTTCTTTGGTGAAATCGGGCGCTACTCGCACGCAAAAATTGAAGTTTCTATAAAAATAAATAAATAATAAATAAATAAAGCTAAAAAAAATTAAACTTGAGAAATTCCATTGATTAATAAATAAAGTTTTGCCACTGAGAGAGGGCGTGGTGGGCGGCAATGTAATGCCGCTTGTAAACTTTTAAGAGACAAAGTCGCTATTGTAGTCAAGTTTTGCTCGATCGTCATCATCATCATCATTATCATCATCATTTCTCTTTCTCTCGCCCTGTTGGTGGCCGAAGAGAGCAACTTCTCACTGTCTGGGGTGGGACACACGACACAAACCAAGCAACTTCCAGTGAATAGTTTATATCTATTAGTGGAGCTCGACGAAAGAAGACAACATCAGCTGATAAGCACATCACAAAGCACCTGCAGCTTATCTATTACTTTTCAAAAAGGTTATTATAAATGTAGGAAAGAGAACGAGAATCAATGGTCATTAGTCGTTTATTAAATTTGCCATCTCCTCTTGAAAAAAGTTGGGCTAATGATCGGATATTTCTGCATTTGCATATTCAAAAACCAGTCTTTTTTAAATCTTCAAACTTAATTAATAATGGAATTTTTAATTTATATAAATCATTAACGGATTTAAAGTTTTAGCGTTCCTAAGATAAATTATATTTGTTTGCTGCTAATGACGCATGAACTATATAAGTCTTAACCTATAGTGACGTCATTGACCATATAAAACGAGGTTTTTACACACTGAGCAAACCTAGTCGAACACGTTTTTCTTAGGCTTGGACCAAACTCTGGAGAAGGTTGGGCCCTGATATGACGTTATCAATGTTTATCTTAGCGCAAAAATGGAACATGAATTGCACGCAATCTGCATCTAAAGTTCAGGATTTTCAGTGACTTGCTAAACAAAAGCTTGAAGCAAAAATCTTTTGTTTGTATTCCTATACGAGGTAAGGATCCTCAAATATGTGTAGGCAATATTAGTGATATCGAGCCTCATTCTTCATTTAATTTGCCAAGAGCAGAAGAGTTGATGATTCATTAAGAGAAATCTTGTTCTTGATGCAATATATATACTATACTATATAGGTATATATTTGTTTGTTTGTTTGTTTGTTAGAGACTATAATTTCGAAGATTTGAGCTTCATCATCAGACTTTTTATTCAGACATTGTGTTTTTTCTCATGGGTTCAAATACCCGATTGGATGAAGGTAAATTTTATCGAACGGAGAATTTACCACTGCTCGAAGCCCCTAAAAACTTCATAAATTGGATATTAGATTGTATCTAACTTTCTGAGATTTGGCTCGTGATCCCGGCTTCTTTCCTTCTACTCTGTTCTTTTCACGATGGAGGGGCTATCCCATACAGACTGAATATAGACTCCTCATTGACAATGGAACCAGAATATTAATAAATATCTCTTGACTCTTAATGAGACTTTTCAACAGAATGAGCAAGTAGATAGTCTTAAATTATAGAATCAAAACAAATATTGTATTAAATAGAAGCATATAGGGTGTTTTATATAAAATATTTGTATTCGGACTGGAAATTAAAAGAAGAGAGCAGTGGATGATATTAGTCATGCGCCCTTGGGCTGCCATGGTGGACATTTATCAGCGGGGCTCCTTGTGGCTTATCAAGCACTTCCTGACCGCAAGCCTATTCTAATCTCTGGCCGGAAATACATTTCATCCCTGTCGCAGAGGGTTATCAGTTATCAGGTGTTCATCGATGGCCGACATTAATTCATTCGGAGGGTCCGACTTGATTGCACTTTTCATATTTATTTCCCAGTCAGCTTTTGGCTCAAGCCCATATAAAATCATTGTAATCATCATCACCATCGCCATCACCATCACCCCCGACCACTTAGAATACAAATCGTCACCCTCGCTATTTGATCTCTATGAAAAAAGTTATCTAAACAAATCAGTGGATATTCCCTTTTTCATTGGTTTTTATTTTTATAAATTTATTTATTTTTAACGCTATAGAATAAATTTTAAAATATATCCATGAGAAAAATTTATTAGATGAAGTAAAATAGTGTATTCTGATATCCATTGCCTTTCGAATTTTTAAACTATATGACATGTTACGTTTTAAATTTAGTATCACAACACCCTGAAATTTTACAAATGAAGATTTTAAATCTTTGAGTGAAATATTTAAAGAGATTCCTATGTTCATCTTACAGAGAAGCAAATTGGCTTGGATTGCTAATTTTGGTTTCATTCCCGGGAGAGTAAAAACTACTTTCCTGACATCTAATTAAAAAATAATTCATTCCATTTAATTAATTGATGACAACTTTTTGTGATTTTTTTACTTTAATTGTGTACAATAAAAAGGGTTTAATTAAAGTTACCTATTATCAAAATTAAGTAAATGTAACAAAATCCAAATTGAAAATGAAGGAATCAGAAGAAAAGAACATATAGGGTATAAAAATGAGAAACATAATATGTATACCTAATGTTTAAATGCATTTTATTATTCGAAGTTGCGGGTTATCTATGGGGAGAGACGTAAT
>JALMQS010000085.1:3605239-3782775 GCA_024734495.1 Forficula auricularia | reverse complement strand
TCTTCTATCAGTACCCATTCGGGTTATATTTATTCGAATATTTCCCCATGAAACTATGCAACTGAATTGGTTCATTTCTCGAAAATAAAAAATAAATATTTTAATTTTATTTATTGTAATGGGAAATCAAATCAATGATAAAAAATTAATTAGATGTTAATTGAAAGTTGTGATCTCAAGACGTTTGAAGTATTGACATCCTTCGAATCTTTCATTTATTTATTGTGTGTGATTAGAAATGTCTGAAAATCATTTTGAAACATATTTTTTCTGATTGACGTCTGGATTCCCACGATGAATTAAGAATGTAAGCTCGTAGAAAGTTCGTTCTTGTATAAACATATTTTATATTATTTTATTTTTAGTCGAAGATGTAATTAAATAAGCTGACGTGGCCACAACTTGAATACACACCTAGCCCCTCATATTAAATATTTTATAATTATTTACGATAAACCCCCCTCCTACTAATTTGGCCTCATTAGCAATGAATAATATCTTGTTTTAATTATGAGACTATTCTATTAGAAATATCAGCTTTCTTCGATTTTTGTTTAAAAATATTATAATTTTAAATTATTTTTTGAATCCTTTCTTGGGCCAGAACAATTCAGGTTGGACGCTCGCCCAACCGCGCCCACCCCTTGCGCCTCCACTGCTAATTAGAAAAATAGAAAATGAGCTTATTGGAGATGGCCGTCAAATTTTAAACATTATGAAAAATATTCATTTATCAAGGACGCTTGTAGGGTAGGCTAGTACAATCCAGAGGCGTGTTTCGGTTGCATAGATACAGGCGGGGAGACTTCTTTACGTAGTTATTGGATTTAGTTAAAAGCAATATATAAATATTATTTTAGACTTTTAATTCAAATAAAAAGGTCAAATTTTATTTGCCCACGCCTTTTGGTCACTCTCACTTTCAAATGGAGAGTCATTTCATAAGGGCGTATAGGGTGCATAATATCCGAAATTTCGTACAAATCGACCAAAGGGTCTAAGAGTTATAGTGATAGTTTTATTTTTAACACCCCCCCACCCCCAAATTTTGGCCCCCGATAAAAATATTAACTTTCGTTTTTATTATAGGTTCATTTTATAGTATATTTTTCATTTTTCTTGTTTCTTTGTTTTTTTAGCTTGAAAATTTTTTAGATTTAATTTTTTAAAACACCCACCCCCCTTTAATTTTTGGTTAGATTTTAGCCAAAATCTAATCAGCTCTTAATCTCAAAACACCGATACTAAATGGAGAAATTTTGTTTTGATCTTCGAGCTAAATTTTGAGCTAGAGTTTACACAAAATTTGGTAACGTACTAACTAACTAACATAGTTAAAGACATTTTAGCAAATATCTCATAAAATATAATTTTTTCGATGTTCATTTATTAGGAATTTTTTATAGAAAAACCCCATCGTTTCGCTTAATTTTCTTTTATCGAAATAGTTTCCGCCGTTTTTGAGATATTTCGAAAAAACGAAGCATAAAAACCACTTTTATCAGACACAATTACAATATTTGACCATACCATGATAAATACTATGAAAAAGAAAAAAGTCAAATCTATTGCAGGACGTATCCGGAGTTAACATCTTATATCTCCGGATCTGTCAACATGGTGAAGTCGGACTTGCAAAGATTTTTCGAAGTTAAAATAATAATAATAATAATAATCTAAGCAAGCGAAATTACAAAAGAAAATCTTAAACAATTTAAATTGAAAAATATGATTTTCTAATCTGATTCTAAGTTCTACTAAAAGTTAAGAAGATATTCTATGGGAAATCTTAATTATAAGGCATTCTATTTATGAATTAACAACTGATTATTTATGATACTTGTTAAAACTGTGAATACTTAATTTTACTGACAGTAATAGAAGGCTGCCTATTAGTTGATGTTTTTAGCCTGTAATGAAGTCGTAGGGGAGTTTTGAAAGTATATATTAAATAAAATTTCAGAAAATTTAAAAAAATTCTTTTTTTTTTTATTTGTTAAAATCTGTCGCACTTATTTCTTGCTCAACATTTGGGCCATGAATTTTCAAGAACTGATACTCCTAGCTTTAGTTAAAATTTAATATAAAATAAGTGGATATCGATGAGGCAGTCCAAAAAAAAAAAGTAGAAGATAATTAATTACACTATCTTTTTATTCATAAATTCATAATTCAAAAATTACTCCAATCTTTTTAATATAAAAATTTGTATTAAAACACTACATGAATAATTTATCAGTTTTCTGGTGTAAGCCGTTCACTGACATATACTTGCCAATTTTAATTAAACTGTACCGAACTTAGAAATACTTTCATTCATTTCTCAAATTTATCTTAAAAAAATCAAGTATCTTAATCTTATCTATTTCTGAATTTTTAAAAAATATAGTATTGTAAAAATAATATTTTACTCCAGATTCATAAAATCACCATTCAAAGATCCGGCTGTTTCTTTTGTATTCCATTAAATCATTCACACTGGGTCGACCATAAACAATGTTCCATGGAAAGTATTTATTTCACGAAAAGAATCGTATTTTTATTCTATATTATCCGCTGTGACACTCTTCATCTTTTCTCAAATTTGATTTTCAAAGGTTATGCTTCAATAAATAGTTATAGATTTTTTTTCATTATTTATGTGCATAGTATAAATATAAATCAATAATAAAAATAAAATGGGCCTATAGGGGAAAAAGATGCGATTTTTCATTGGTAGGGGCTATAAACTGAAATTTATTTATTTATTTATTTTTGAAATCTAAGGCGTCAAAGTGTATCTCTTTACTAACATATTACTAGATTAAATTGATGAAACGTTAAGAAAAATTTGTTCTTATGGGGAATTAAATACAAAATCGATCCACCTTCAATCCTTGAACTATATATCGGTTGCTCTGAATGTAATCACACAGCCCTGGCAGTGATCCAGGAAAAAAGAGGATAACTTATTAAGAGATTAAGATTAAGGATAAAACAAACAAAAAAACGAAGAAGAGGGTGTCGCGAACTGCTGATTTTAATTTTGGATTAAATGCTGATTACAATGGTCAAAAACTTTTTTTCACAAAAAGAAACAAAGAGGTTGTCCTCTGCTTTATGCAAATAAACATACACACATATATATCGAAGTTATATATCTGTATATATAATATTTATTTGTTTGAGACTATAGTTTCGAAGACTTGGTCTTCATCATCAGTCTTTTTTAATTATAAATATTATTTTTCACGGGGTCAATACCGTTTATTTGCATCAAGCAGAGGACAACCTCTTTGTTTCTCTTTGTGAATCAACAACTCTGCTACTCTCGGCAAAACAAAAACTTTTTTATTTTTCATAAAAATAATTCCTGATTAATTTCATTGTGCTAATAATGAATATAGCAATTAATAGTGAAGTAACTTAAAATGTTTGCCCCCTCCCCAGCAAAATATTATTAGACCCCTACAACAAAAAAACAATTTTTTATCGATAATTTTAAATAGAAAATACTAAAAATAAAATAATCGTATTATTTCAAACACAATTGAAAATAAATATATCGGTGCGTCCGGTAGGCAGTTTCACCTACGACTATAACTCAAAACCGAAAAGTCTTAGAAAGTTAGTTCAGGTGCCAAAGTTTATGTATTTTCGATTAGAAGAATTGATTAGATTTTGGGCTCTCAAGCTTTATAACTTCAAGTTTAAAAATTATCATTATTTCTCAAGATAATAAAAATAAATTTCTAATAGTTTATTATATTTAAGCTTAATACTAGCTGGTGAGCATACCGAGTCTTGGAAAAAGTTTGTGCCAAATTTTGACTTTCAATTTTAAACTGTTGCAGTAACAAAGCGATAAATTTTTCACAGAACATACTGAGTTTGGAAAAAGTTTCCGTTTTTTCCTCCAATTTACATATTACATTTATTTAAGTTTTATATCGAAATAAATATTTCATAAGACAGTAGTTTTAACTTTCAATTAATGTCAATAGTCTAGCCCAGCGTTTCTCAACCTTTTTTGGCCAGCGGACCAGTAAAATTTGTAAAAAAAATTCGCGGACCAGTGATATTTTTTTAGCAACAAAATTTTACTAGGTATTAAAGATCTAATACATAAGTTAATTGTAACATTTTTATTATCATTTACTTACAATAATATTTAAATGTAAAGATATGTAATTATACATACTTGTCCGCGGACTAGTAAAATTTCACCGCGGACCACTGGTGGTCCGCCCGACCAGCAGTTGGGAATAGCTGGTCTAGCCAACCCTCGTTGATCCTATGAAATTCAAAAGTGAAGTTTAACTTTGTATATTGCATCATTTTCCACTTTTTACATTATAATATTTTGTAAAAATTTTATAAATATTTTTAGAATTTTTTTTAAAGATTTTATCCTCTTAATACACACTATTTCTTTCTATAATTAATGTTTATCCACGAAATGGTTGGATTTTAACTTTAACGTTGGAAGTTGTTCTCATAATTCATAAATCTCCCAGTATAATGAATTGTTGACCTCTAAGATATCTAATGAACATAAATAATGATATATATCGCAAATCCTTTTTGAACTTTAACTGGGTCAGTAATATATAATGGATGAAAATTGAAATTATCTTATTTTCTAGTTAATTCTACTTTATTCTTCTCTTTTATTAGATTTTTTTAATATTAATACATAGAAAATCAATAAAAAGATTTAGTAATAAATGTACCACTGTTTTATTTTTATTTATATAGTAAAATAAAATGGTTAAAACTGAGGAAAATTGCTTCTTAGTGCCCATAAACACATTTATAGATATTTTTGATTTGTACATTTATTTATTTATTATTTATTTATTATTTGGTAGTATTTTTTTTAAATAAAAACATTATTACCCTGTGATTTATGTTTTTCAATTAACATCCTACCATAAAAAAGTTTTATTTTTATGCTTTTGTATTATATAGTCATTGGCCATTTAATTATCTGGTTTATATGTTTCATTGATCTGTTGATATTTTTTATTATTATAGGAGGCGATTTTTCGACAAGATAAACATCCCTAAAAATATATAAACATTTTTAGCATCTTGTTTCTAATTTTTATGGTTAGTGAATCTTTTATAATTTTTGAGTAAATTTACAAATTCAGTCATTAAATTATACATATTTATTTAGTTTTTTTAGAATAAGTTTTTTTTTGGAAAATCACACATATATATGTATAGTTTTGATCAAATATTACAATTATAAGTTGTTATTTCCCAAAAGATACCTTAGACATGCAACAATTTTTCAATTTGTTTTGGGGTTAAGAGAAGCTTTAAGAGCAAATACTCTAAAATTGAGTTTTATTTTTCTCGAAAATAAGATAAAATACAATGTTTTAGTTATTTTTTATTTTTTTTATTTGTTTTTTAAAGTGCTAAGATTCAGAAAAGCTGTATTTACTCCAAGTCCAGATGGACTAATGCAACCTAGAAAAACTGTGTTATAAACATCGACAATATCGAGTATATAGTAAATTAAATAAAAGAATGCGATGTTAATTTGTAGTGATAAATTTGTCAATTAAATAATGACTATGAAAAACACAACAACCTTTAACCCTCTTTATAAAACCCTAAGACTGGTTTGAGGGAACCACTCACCTCCGAAATTCGACTCCGCTCCCCTGTCAACTATTGCACTTTTCTAAAATTCTACAGCCCATATCTTTCATTATCTGGTGACAATACTCCAATCTTGGTTATCCATTTCCTTTTCTTTTCCACTTTGCCCTCTAAAATATCCGTTAGTAATTCACTTTTTCCTAACGGGTCTCTTATTATCTAAGCTCTTCTGTTCTTTAGATTATTGCATAGTGTTATATTTTCACTATAATTTTTATTTTCAGATTTATATTCTATAGAATATAATGTGAAGCATTGCGATCGCCTGCCGGGGTCCTGGCTCTTAGAGATCTTGTATCTCAGAGATGTAAAAAGTTATTTCATTTTGTGACATCTAGGAGGATGAAATCGATGCCCTTATTAGTTGGAAACCGGATTTAAGACATAAAACCTGTTATTGTGGCCTCCAGAAGCCAAAAAGTGACCAAAAATTAATTGGTCAGTGCGTACGTACGTATATAGGCGAGATACAAGCTTTTGGTTGAAATCGGAACACCGGAATTTGAAATTTGCAGGAAAGATTTTTTGCTTTTTTTTGAATTTCTCAAAAACGCCACTAATGATTTTTTTAAATGGTGTACTTATCAAGTCTCATGAGTTATTAGTCCTGTATACATTTTAATTCTATTGAAATAAAGGAAGGGGGGTGTAAATTAGGAATGTCGCGATGATTTCAAATAAGTGAGAATGTGAAAGTCGTGTGGGGACCACAGCAGTTGATTTAATAATTTTTTCGTTTATAATTTTACCCAAACTTTTAATCTTTAACATTTTTCTATATTACCATATTTTTAAGGCCTCTAGACTCTTTCTCTCTACCTATCCAATTGTCCAGGTTTGAATATAAAAATGCAATTTGCATTTTTATATTCAAATTAGAAATAGTCATTCCATTGCCGAAAATTTTCATAAGTCAAAACTCTCAAAATATTCTAATTAAAATATATGATTTGACTGTGTATCATATATATAATTAATTTTTTTTATTTTAATATTTTTTTAAAACATAAGCTACCTATGAGTGGAATAATTTGATTAATAGAAATTTTGATTAGGCTTGGTAGAAATTATATAAAAAACACAAGCAAAAAAATGTTCCCAGCAACGGGAAATATAATTATATAGACCATTTAATTTGTTTGAGGTTGTAGTTTCGAAGGTGTGATCTTTATCATCAGTCTTTTTATTAGAAATACCTATTTTATTTATAATTTCTCGTGTGTCCATTTAAGCGATTGGATAATAAGGTGGTCAAACCTCTGAAACAATAGTCCCAAAAAATAAAATATATATCGTCGGCTTAGAGTGTAAACCTGCTAACTCCATTTTTTTATAATTTATGACATATTAATACAGTTCGAAAGAAAAAAATAAGCAGCATCATCCAAGTAAAACTGCTACTTAAAATTACAATCGTAAGTTGTAGAAAAAAATTGTGAAAAATAGTTTTTTCCATAACAACAATATTAAATGTTGTTTGTTTTTTCTCTGCCCTGTAAAATTTCCTTGTTGTGAGTTAGCAGGTTTACTCTCTAATGCGACGATATATTTGGTATACCTATATGTAGGTATATGTATGTTTATTTACATCAAGCAGAGGTCAACCTCATTGATTTCTCTTTGTGATACGACAACTCTGCTACTCTCTGAAAAACAAAATCTTTTCAATTATAATCTGACCCCACCGATTTACACATCCACACTATCACATATAGGTATATAAACAATTTTACTTAGGGAAAGTGGTGTAGGTTTTAGGTGAAAGATGATATTTTATTTTATTTAATAAATTTTACTAAACCAATTATTTTACATGAATTTATGCATACATTGTTTTTGAGCTTCGACTCCTGAGATTACTTCTCCACCATCGACTGTCCTTGATCATCTTTTTAGTCCTTGTTTTTAATAAGAGGAAAAAACTAATTAAATAAAAAACCTCTTTTCCGATAATTATTCTCATCAATTCATCTGGTGAAACATGATATTAATTAATAAAGTAAATGTAAACAAATTAAAAAAAATATATTTATTCTCACATACGATCCAACCAAATGGGCATTGTTCCCAAAGTCATACAAAAAAACAAAATAATGATTGACCCTGATATAAATATTGCCTCTTCTGGTATTTAATTTTCGAACATATCATTAATAAAAGTTCGGGTAGCCTATCGATAGGGACGCATTTGAAAGCAGCTGCCTAAAAAAAGTCTCCGCCACGTTGGCCTGGACTGCCAGTGATTTATGAAGTGGAGCAGAGAGATATTTTTTCTAGTGTTGTGTGAGGCATTGAAATCCGCCAGAGAAAAGATGGCCATATTTCCGCATCAAGGTGCACCAGGTTCAAAGTCCGGTTGTCGACGTCGCCTTCCCGGATCACAACATCCCTGCATCAACAAAAACGAAGGGGTGATTTGGGGGTGAATGGGAGATGGGAAATGCTGCATGTGAGAGAAGCAGCGACATTAAATTAGCCCGCACTGCTATCTCGTCCTACACACGCAATTTATTGCATCGTATAATAAATACATATTTTTATTTCGCATGTGGTGGAACCGAACGTTTTAATAAAGCCAAACGCGATAGACAGAGTGAATGGATGCGGTCTATATGCTGGTTTGATTTTGCAAATGATCTCGGGATATATTAGCTACAGCTTTCCTTAAATTGGCATTTTTTTTAACGATAAGGGTGGTAAAAAATGACCACTCCTAAAAGAGATATTTTTCATACAGAATATGATAAATTTTTTTATAAGTAATAAAATATTTAAATATACATTTATATTTGATTGATGCTTATATTGACAAAATACAGATTCCCTTGATCGCTTGGTCAATCGTAGAACCATTTCCATTTTTGCTATCACTTATATAAAGTAATGAGCAAACATATTGAACGACTTTGAAAATTCAAGTTCTTCATCTTGAAAAAAAAAATTATATAAAAAGTTCAAATTGGGCATAATAGCAGAGCTAAGATTTTTAAAGAAATCACAAAAGAATGTCAACCACTGAATCGGATGTGTTATGGATGATTTGTATTATATGCCAGAAGAATTGTAATATATACACCACCTCAATAATTAAACCCGAGTGCCAAGAAACGTTCCTGTCCAATCGAAGGGGAACATTCAGGACGAAAACAAGTCATTGGCCTGGATTCCTTTATGACACTTGGGTTTAATTATCGTGTGGGTGAATACAACTCTTTCGAGGTCAGATTAGTTTGCCTCGGAGGATAGGCTATTGGCACGAATTGCACCTTATTGGATCAATTTCAATAATAAATAAAAAATATGGACACTACAGCAAGGTTGTGAATAAATTCGATCTAAAAGTTAATTCTTAAAAAAATAGAATTGGAATTTTCTTAAGAAAATAAAAAATTAAATCATTTTGATTTGGAAATTTTATTATCAAATTAAACACGCCCAGCAGGCTTTAGCTTGCAAGCCTACCGAGGAAATTTTATTAGAAAAAATAAATTATTAATTTTATTAAAAACAAATTTCGTATGAATTGATTTTCTAAAATAAACACCCCATAATAAATATCTGTTAATTCTTATTTAATTGATTAAAAAATCTACCTAATAAAAATAAATCCATTTTGTATATAATTATTTAATTAATAAAGTGTATTCGATACATTTTTTCTTTCCTTAAAAGCAAATGAAATATAAGCTTGGGTGCTGTTATAATAATTCCGGACACATGTCGAGACAAGTCTATAACAATTGGAGACATTGAAACAAGCTCAGACACGAAATAAAGAATTTTCTATTAATCAAGTATAATAAGTTTTATCAATAGCGTCTACTTCTTAACACAATCTAACTATTTTAATACTAATAATAAAATTGCATGCAAAGTCTTTTATATAGTAAATTTTTATAATTTTTCTAACTGATATAACAAAGAATAAATGACCTATCAATGAGAAGTGTTTTGACCGCGCTTTATTTGAAAAAGATATATTATTACGAGACTACTACGGATTATGCTATTAAAGTCTGTGGAGTCTTAAGTCTGGACCAAGAGAGAAAAAAAGATGTGATCCACTTAGCTACAATCCAACGTCATTTTGCGTATAGCCCGCTAGACATTCGGATGGTCTATGATCCAGGGCCGAGGCGCACAGTTTGGCTTAACTAATAATTTTAATTATTAAAACTACCGTATATTTATTATATATTAAATACAAGCTATGTTATCTTTAAAATGTATTTTTGATCCAAATTCTTTTAGAAAATATTCCCTTAGGACCTGACCTGAATGGACATTGAAAATTCAAAATCCATATTACTGTAAGACATACATTCTTACGAATTATTTTTATTTTATTATTATTATTACTGTATTTACTAATGTGAGAATGCAAGAGAATGCAACACCTTATAAATCAAGACTGATCCTTGAAAGTTTAAAAACACTATTTACCTAAATTAATTATCTAAGAATTTCTCATTCACTAAAATTTAGAAAGTTTGATAATTTAAAAATGAAAATGACAACAACATAAATTTTTATCGGCAAATTTTTTTTTTTTAATTTGTCTCAGAAGAGCTTAAAATATTTTTAAATTTAAAATTAAGAAAATGATCTTCTCCACTAATGTGTTATGGCAAATCTCTAGTGTTATAATCATTATAGAGCACTTTAGCGGATATGATTATGTTTCCTTTTACTCTCTCTCTCTTTTACCTTCAAATTTCGCCTACTAAAAGACTTGCAAGATAAGCGTAGGTATAATTTTTCTTATTAGTACGTTTAAAGATTTTATATTTACAAATATTTTCAGAAATTACACAAGAAGATAAAGAAAAACTAAACATGTAAAAAAATTTCCTGCTGGTTTTGTTATAAAGTATATTCTCCAAATTATATTGGACTGTAAATTAAGAGTGATTGCAGCTCGTTAATAATTCAGATTAGGTAGGATCATCTTTTTGCGACACCTAGCCTTGGGTGGTCGATATGAATATCTTATCAAGAATGATAAGAGCAAGAAAGTTAACCCCAAATCTTGGGGATGCAAAGCGAGTGAGTTCTAATTAGATCCTTTATAATAAAAACGGGTGATGTACATAAAATTATTATTTTTTTAATTGAACAATAGTTTAATTAAAAATATGTTATAGACTCTTTTTCGTTTTGTAACATATTGAAAAATAAAGAAGTTATAAGTTATTGATTAAAATTGATGAAGTATTTAAAAGAATATGTGACGACAAGAATTTGTTTCTTTAATTAGTCAATATACAATATGTACAGTAGTTTTCATGCTATGTAAAATATATTATGAAATGCGTTGTGTTATTACTTAACATTTATAACAAAACAAAAAAAAAAAAACATTTAAATGAAACTTCCTCCTCCAATTTAATAATTTACAAAACGTAAGGACGAGAGTATTCAATAAGATCTCACGGAGGACTTCGCCCTCCGGGCGGTCAGATTATTAAGTTTTGGAGTTTTCATTCAAAAGTGAAATAGACCCTATTCCACACGGCTTGTCTGTCTGTAAGAGCGTTATAACTTATAGACTTAATAATATGCAAGTTAACTTAATATTTACAAATTATATAGATATAAATTATAAAGAGAAAAAAGAGGTTGTCCTCTGCTTGATGCAAATAAACATACACACATATATATAAAATATATATATGTATATATATATATATATATTTGTGTATGTTTATTTATATCAAGCAGAGGACAGCCTCTTTGTTTCACTCTATGAATCAACAATTCTGCTACTCTTGGAAAAATAAAAACTTTTCAATTAGATATAAATGATATTTTTCTAACTAATAAAAAATCGTATTAGAATTTTCATCGGTTGATTTTTGTTGGCTAAAAAATATTTTTTTATTTCTAATTTGAGATTAGAAATGTGTGAAACGTGGAGGAAAAATCATTTTTGATTTTTCAGCCTCTGTTTATGTGTTTGAAATCTGATACCCACAATAACTCAAGTTCTGATGCGTTAATGTTTCTATTCCCAAAGTGAAGAACTGATAAGATTTTAAGTTTTTTCAGCTTTAGAACTTAAGGTCGATTAATGCAGAAAATAACTTTTTTTTAATAATAATGATTTAAGTAAATACTTTTTGAAATTTTCACGTGTTACTATTGGAAAAAGAATAAAAAGAAGCAGGTGTTTAAATATATAAATTGATAACAGAGTTTATAAATTTATTGTGCTAGAACCTCTCTTGAGGAGTCAGGTTGGCTGAGTGGTTATAAATCATGTCTTGTAATCAAGCTAGTAGGGGTTCAAGCCGGGCTCACTGCAAATATTTGACCGGCTATAATCTGATCCCTTCGGGGGAAGGAAATGGGAAACCACCGCTATGAAAAAATTCCTATATATAATTAAAATGAAGAGGAAACTCTCCAGAGTAATCTCCGACGCTCAGAATCGAGTATGGCACTCGATGAAGATGAAGGAACCTCTGGCTTCTAGCCGCCTGCGACAGCTCAACCTCCAATTATCTTTACAACGGAGAGCGTACCGAGGTTCGAAAAAGTTTTCACATTTTATTCCAATTCATAATTCAGCAATCTAAGTATTAATATTAGAATTTAAAATTTTATTCACACTTCGATTTATGATAATAATTGAAAATTTAATTTGTTGAATTTGCTAAGTATATAATAATAATTAAATTGCGTAGCTAGGGTGGTTTGTAAATTTTTAAAATCTATAATATTAATTCATAATGGGCTGTTGAAACTTCGCTTTTAATCAGTTCTAAATTAAAATTCAAAAAGATCAACATACGAGAGGGGTCGATCGTTGATCTATAATACTTTCTTTCTTCAAACTTTCCAATTGTTCACTTAATCTCGGATTAATGACTTTAATGGGGATTTCCATCTTATAGAATATCCAATAGCCTTCTTTTAATTTCTAGACGGGCAAGGAATGGCTGGCTGGTGTAAATTCAACCCCCTTTCTTCACCCCAAGCTACTTTTGACAGTGAATCTAATTGCATTAAGCAAATTAAAATATAATCATTTTCGCCAGGAGGTGATTTGAAACCACTTGGGGATGAGCGAGAGGAGAAGTTGGCTGCTTTCGTATTATGTCACGAAGCGGCTTTAAGAAATCCTGTATATTTTAACATAAATTAATTGTCAGTTTTCGCTCGGGAGTTTGCCAGTTGCTTCAAATTCTTGTGCAACAACTTGCTAAAAGTAAAAACAATGCCTGGAATAAATCACCCTTAAATGGAAGTCTTTAGGAAAGTGGTTGGGCTAACCAACAAAATATTAAGCATTCTTTTATTATATATTTCCACACTTTATGAATCCCGTTCGTATCATTAAGTAAACCCAGTGCTCTTTCTTCAACATTCTCAGTTCCAGAAGCAATGAGCTCTGAAATCTTAGTTAAACTCGAAAGAGAATCCATTTTCCACAAGATAAGGACAGACAATAACTCCACCACTATTGAATTTAACCACTATTTGGCTGTGAGAGGGGAATTCACCCTCTCACTCTCA
The DNA here is from genome assembly GCA_024734495.1 of Forficula auricularia. Classification (NCBI taxonomy): domain Eukaryota; kingdom Metazoa; phylum Arthropoda; class Insecta; order Dermaptera; family Forficulidae; genus Forficula; species Forficula auricularia. The sequence goes on along the minus strand of JALMQS010000085.1, from coordinate 3,769,602 downwards.
CTTTATTCCTCCCTCTATCTCACTTTGAAAACACCAAGTCTTGAGGAATTGGTTTCTTTTCGGATCAGACTTAAAATGGAATGATATCAGAGTGAGGAACTCTTCTCGAAAAGTACATAAGATAAAAAGGTTAAGAACACACTCACACACATCCATACATACTTACACAGTACTAAGAAGATGAAAGTGTTTAAAAGTGTTTTAAAACTTTGTTTGAAATTGAAAAAAGTTACTCTTGTTTTACGGACTAAAACGAAAATTATTAGTAAATTCCATTGTCAGCATAAATAGTGTAAACCACTTAAATGTTTAGAATAGAGAAGAATAAGTTTTATTAATTTCATCGCTTAATTTGGAATTATTAATAATATTTAGATTCTTCCTCATATTCCATAGAGAACACTCCAAGTTTGTTAAATTTCAGTTAGAAAAGTTTAATAATAGCGTAAGATGAGAATCTAAAACCTTTTACCTGAAATTACTATTCATTTACTAGTATAGAGATCAGTGATTTAAGTAACAACTGAACTTTGACACAATTAAGAAAAGGCGTATTAGCTTCTTTGTTGTTTTTAAAATCTATTTTGAATTCAACCAAGGCTTACATAATGTTATGATAATAAACTATGATTAAAAAATGACTACATCATGTCAGATTTAATGTCAAAGAGGTCTTAAGTAGTTTACGACATCAGTGATTCATACTCATACATAAATATATCTATACCATGTGTCTGTTTTATTTTTCGTATGTTATTAGGAAATACAGAGGTAAAATTTTCATTTGACTATACATTATTTTATTAATTTTATAGGAAAAGTAAAGATATCGAAGATTCTCAGAATTAAAAAACTGCATCATATTTATTTATACGTTTAATATGTCCCTGTAGGAATATTATAAATTAAAGATTTAAAAACTCCAAAAATCAGATGTACCTGATTCATTTTAAGATATCAAGAAACTACTAGAGATAATAACTTAGAATTTGATCTGAAGGTTAGGTATAGTTTTAAGACGAAAATATTTCCTAAGAAAGTGCTTTGAAATATTCAAATTTTGGGTGAAACACGGAAAACTTCTGAAATCACGTTTTCATCCGGTTTCATCACGATTTCTCCGGTACTACTGAGCCTAGAAACTTGGAGTTTTGTAAAACAGTTAATTTTAAGAAATGTACATATGGAGAAACTGGATGAAAACGTGATTTCAAAAAAAATTTCTTGATTCACCCAATTAAAATTTGAATTTTCTAAAAAAACTACACATTATGTGATATAAAATTTATTTTGTGGTTCTCATAGTAGCTCGAAACGCAAAGATATTTGAATATGTTCTAAGGAAAAAAGAAGGCATGTAGACGAAATTCAGTCCTTAGTGTAATAAATAAGCTCAGATTCTTTCAAAATGCAAAATATTTATATTATCTATATATAAACTAAATAGGTAGTATTAATGTACTTTTATATTAGAACTTCGAACTCTAGCTTCAAAAATATTTACACAAGATTTATTAATAACAACTTAAGCTGAATTTTAATTAATAAATCTTTTATATTTATCCACTTTGTGTAATGGGTAAAATAATAATTATGAAAAATTAAAAAAATATTTACTTTAAGTAGAGCATACCATCGACATTTTATTCCTTATAAATTACTTTAGAAAAAGGATGTCTTGATAAAGAATAGAAGTTGTTTTAAGAAGAGATTACTCAAAATGTAATTTTGAAATTCATCATTTTTTATTTTCTAAATTGCATTAGAAGATTTCTTTTCATACTGATTTACAAGTACTTTTATTTGACAAAAATAGCAATAAATTGTAAAATGTAATATTAATAAAGAAAAATCTGCCTTTTTATAAAGTTAATAATTGTTTATTAAAGCTAATAATTGTTTAATATGATTCAGTTTCCGTTGTTGACCTCCACAATCCTTTCCTCTATCAATAAATTTGCTTGATCTTAAATCAACATGAATAAATATCGAAAGCCCCTGGAGGCTTTGGGCCATAAAAAACGTTGTTTATCTTTTGAACTGTGGACGATGTATTAGAATTTTGAAATGTATTAGAAAGAGTCAAATTTACAAGCTGGATAAAATAGAATTTCAGATTTATGAATATCTAAGAATTTTATGTTTATTTTTTTCTCATCCGGTCGGCTATTGAAAAACTACCTATGGATATTACACTCAACAGAAGGGAAAGAAGAGAGAAGACTTCAAATTACATATCAAAATTTATATATCTAGATATTTATTTGATTGCGAATTTATTGATTCGAATGGGGCTCGCAGTGAAATATTAAAGGAGCAAAAAAGTAAGTTTAATACTAAACTATCTTAATCGACATTTTTAAAGCTCAAATTTGGGGTGGATGAAGAAAAGATTTTCAGGACTTGGTACAGTCTCTATAAATTTGCTTATATGCCAATATTTAGAGCTCCGTTTAAAAGTAAAACGGGACACTATTTTACTGTTGATATAATACCTGTCCGCCGGTCCTTCCGTCGGTCTGTAAGATCATGTAACTCGTAATCGAAATAAGAAACAATCTTGAAATGTACAGTTTTTGTTTTGCCGAGAGTAGCAGAGTTGTTGATTCACAAAGAGAAACAAAGAGGTTGTCCTCTGCTTGATGCAAATAAACATACACACATATATATATCGAGATGATATATCTGTATATATATATTTATTTGTTTGAGACTATAGGTTCGAAGACTTGGTCTTCATCATTGAAGAAAGACTGATGATGAAGACCAAGTCTTCGAAACTATAGTCTCAAACAAATAAATAATATATATACAGATATATCATCTCGATATATATGTGTGTATGTTTATTTGCATCAAGCAGAGGACAACCTCTTTGTTTCTCTTTGAAATGTACAACTTATATGTATTCATTTTACCTGAAATCTAAAATCCTATTAACATTTAAATTGAATGATTACTTGGAAAAGGATCGAATTTTCAATAAGCCCAAAATAAAATAATATATATCTAGCTCACTTTCTATTACAGAAGGCATTTTGGTTGTAATGGACAGTTGTCCCTTGTTAGGGATCATATGTTTGATCTAATAAAATAAAATATAATACCTAAATATTTCGGAGACAGTAAATTTAAATGGAAAATTGGTGGAAAGAAAGCCCAAAAATAAAAAGCTACAAATTCAAAAAAAAAATTACTTTTACATGATTTTCTTTCTTTAAAAAATCGACTTTTCGGAAGATATTTTCTTATTCTTCAGAGCTAAAAAGGGTGACGAAGGAAGTTTGTATCTTCCTCCTTTTTGCTTCCTTTAACGATATATGTGGTCATCTGGGGGTTAGAATTAGTCATTGACATCAACAAATAAGTAATTCTGTTGACTTCGAAACGTCGATTTTTAAGAGAATTAAAATGACGGTCCAATAAATTTTTTTTATTCGGAATTCGAAGTTATCGGTATTCATGGGCTAGCTGACTTTCCATCAATACTCTATTGATAAGTCTAATACATTTCAAATGACCAACATAAACAACATACAAAATAAAGCATTTATAAAATAAAAGCAAAAAATGATTTTCCCGAAATTGCTATTTCGAAAAATTTCATTTTTTTTTTAAGCTTAAATGAGAAGTTTTTTTGTAGCCGGTAAGACTTTCTTCCACTCAAATCGTTTTACCAAAATAATTAGAGCCATTTTTTTTATTAATTTAAAAAAAAACACTTGGAATAAAGTATTTAATAAAAATTAGAATCGTTCAATTCCTTATAAATTAGTCAACATTTAATAATTATTGGTTTAACAATGAAGACAGCATTTTGGTTACGAACGCATAGATGATTTTTTATTTTCGGTAAACATTGTAAAATGCCACCCGTTTATTAGAATTTGTTTGTTTATTGTTTATATAGACATTAAAAAAAATAATAAAAAAAACACTTTTTTAGATTCAGGGGATCTTGAAATATAAAGATCTCCAAAAATCTCAATTTGGAATTTTTCACGAACACAAGATTTTCATTCCTAGTGATATATAGTATGTTATATAATATAATGGAAATAAAATCTGTAATGTTATTTTCTAATCCTCGTCCTTTCATTTGGAGTATTTGATCAACTTATATCTATTTGAGATAAAGAATTAATCCAAATAAAAGTAAATGAAACGGAATTGTGTATTTATTCTCTTGATTTATTTGTTAGACTCTACTGTTCTCGGAAAAGAAAGAATGCGAGAGAACTTGTTTGGACACACCTGAGGAGAATGGTTGTGTGTTCTAGACTACAACATTCATTAGCTCACCGCCCCCGGGGATGATTTCCAGAGAAGTGGGGTGCAAGCGAGAGTCTCGAGAGGACTCGTTATGGGAATCCCCTTTCTCTACACTCCCTTCTACATTCATATATATATATAGTATATATGTGAGTGGACTAACGAGACCCCACTGACACGGAAATCTCAATAGATGGGCCTCTTCCATTTGTTCTGAGTGCTCATTGTGTCAAGAGATCTTCGTTTCTATTTTGGTTTGGTTTCAAAAAAACAAAAATAAAATGAAAAAAATAACATACACTTTTTCCTCTTCAATTGATATTTAAAAGAGCTAATAAATTATTGAAAATGAAAATAAGAAAGTAAGTGGGTTCTTAAAATACTAAGCTATCTATCACATCCTTTATTTAAACGAATTCCAAAATAAATTTGGGAAGATAAAAAAGTATGTTTCAATTATTTTATTTATAAAAGCAAGGTCATCTAAATTTATTCCATCTAATAAAAATGAATAAAAATTTGAATTTTAAAATCAAAAATTTTGAGTACTTACGAGTTTTTTCTATAAGCGATACCAGAATCAAAGGTTAGCTTAAGACGAGGGGTGAACCGCGACCTAATATGCTTTACAGTTTACACCTACTTCCACTTGTACTTCCAAATATTTCCAAGAACTTCCAAATATTTCCAAGTAATTCCAAATATTTCCAAGTAATTTCAAATATTTCCAACTACTTCCAAATATTTCCAAGCACTTTCAAATATTTCCAAGTACTTCCAAATATTTCCAAGTACTTCCAAAATACTTCCAAAGAGGTGTACACTACTTCCAATTGCAGATGAGCACTCGGCTTAAGACATACTGTTCTCCTAGAGAGGTAATTATTATTAAATGTACAAAATAGATGACAAATTGTTTTGTTTTTAAACAATAAAACCCTTAATCTTATTAAGTATTTAAATATCGTATCGTCACCTTTATGTCAAAAACACGAATTAGTAAATTTTCGTATAAAGGTTACGATTTAAAAGTGCTATTTGCTGAGAGAAGTAGAGTAAATTCGACTTTCTTTAAAAAAAACGAGGTTGTCCTCTAGTGGTCTAGTGCAGGGGTCTCCAAACTTTCCAGCCTTAGGGCCATACTGATTACTCCAGTAATATTGTAAAGCAGAGCAAATTAAGAAAAGTGATATGTATCATGTATAAAAAATGCTTTGTTAGCATCGGAAATTAAACCAAATTTTAAGTTAAGTTATTCACCAATTTTGAAATGGAAAACTTAAAACCCCCAGACACCATCGTGTTATAGATAATTAAATTTTGAAGATTACAGCCTCATTGTGCTTAATGAGTTATTTTCATTATCTTACACAAATAATAATCTGATTAAAATTTCAAAACAAATTTCGATTTCGGATAAAATAATTAGATAAAATTTTTATTTAAGGTTTGCATCCTATTTATTCTAGGAGCTACAGTGCTCTGAAAGTGATACAGACAGACATCAGTCATTGTTGCTACTATATATATTAAATGGATCCCGTTTTACTCTTGTCTGGAACTTTAAAAAGAATACAAATGAAATGAATTCTATCCTTCATTTTACAGATTTAATTATACATTTTGATTAATATCTAGAAATGACAAAAAAAATAAAGAAATCTTTTAATTATTTGATAAGTAAATTAAAAAACTAGAAGAATAAATGGATCAAGCTGATTTTTTTTTTATTAATCTGCAGTTGATAGAAGCTTTTTTCATGTTTCATTTTTAATAAGGAAGCATTATTTCTAATTTTGCTCTGAGCTAAATTCTATTCTAATTAATCATTTTTTTAAACAAAATATTCTTCTATTTAAAAATGAATATAAAAAAATATTGAAGAACACAAAAAGAAATAATTTTAATGAAAATTCTAACAAAAAATGTAAAAAAAATATTTAATAAATGAATAAATAAAAAATAAATCTTTTACAAGTAGCTTAATTCGAAGGGGCGAACGCAATAGATAGCAAATATGGAATAAACAAACAATAGGGTAGAACGTATAAGTAGCTCCTCTTTATAACAAAAGCTTTCTTGTGAAAAACCCTATTTCAAAAAGGCAACCCCTTTACGCAGCGAATGGAAAATATGTATATTATAAAAATAAACAACTAAGCTAGTGAGTGGACTGGTCCGCCTCTTGATAAAATATATAGAGAAATAAATATATTCCATTTCATCGGGAAAATTCTAGTGTCTTAAAACGTCTTCTATGTCCATCTTCAACGCATGCTTGACTACTCAAAAACCATTCAAGACGATGATTGTGCCTGGATCTAATTTATAATATTAAAGAGCCGTGTCAAGAACGAGTCGTTATATGCACGCTGTACGTAGTTAGTAAACATGCAAAAAAACAGTCTAGACTAGAGAATATGCGAAATTTGGCCCAGATCGATCAAAGGATTTAGGACTTATAGAGATGATTTTATTTTATTTAACCCTTCACCGTAAGAAGTATTCAGATTTTGGTTATATATAGAAATCTCAGCATTCTTGGTTTCTTTATATAAAATTTTTATTTTTTAGGCCCCCATTACCATCAATTTCACAAGGATAATTATGATTTTAAAAGAGAAAGAATTCAATCAATCTTTTTCGGACAAATTCTAAGATTTTAGAGAGAGGTTTTTGTCTCGAGGGTGTGAGCTGACTGCCCGGATAGCATGTTAATTCTCAGGTTCGACTCCTGAGGGGATGAATCTCCTTTGATATCGCAATTTAATAATATTTCTACTAAAATCTTATAATTTGTCCGAAAAAGATTGATTGAATTCTTTCCCTTTTAAAATACATCTTGGTTAATCTGAACCCGAGCTGATTTTTTGAAAAAACTTCCAACTATTTAAAAATAAAAGATGCTCAAAACTTTAGTTTTAAAGATAATTATAATATTTCTGCAACATCTTAAAAGTGGAACATGTGCAGAATTTGACACATATTGATTGATCAAAGGGTCTAGGTAGGTGAAAGTCATGATTGGAATAACTTCTATTCAAAATATGTATATAGAATTAATAAAGTAGGGCAAATTATCTCAATCGGTGGACACTTTTCGGTGATCAACAACTTTGCTCCTCCATATGATAAGAACGTGTTTGTTATACACCGATGATGGACACCTCTAGAGGTTGCTGATTTTCGCCAAATCTCTTTATTTCCAAAGTGGATATAGTTTATTTTTTGTTTTTTCGAGATACTAATCCTTGGATTTATATTTATATATATTGTGACAAATTGGACTTACAAAATTGAAGAACACAAATTTTGTTTCGCCCGATTTGCGCTCTGACCTCTCAATTATCACACTCCTCCTCAATATTGACAATTCGACAATATATTGAGTAAGTTGCGGTAATAGATTGGTTTACGAGCAGGGGTAACTCAGGGAGGTGATCGAACAAGGAATAGACAAGATCAGTCCTCTAAAGGGCTGATTTTAATAAGGTCGCAATGCTGAACTTAAGATGTTATAACGGTTATCTGCTTCGCTTATATTTGCGACTTTAATCGCCTAAGTTATTGTGTTACGATTGGACCCCAATCACTGGTTTACTTCCTATTTGATGGAAGGACACTGTAACTGAAATTGATTGATATACCTAAAACAAATTTCAGGTATTGTTGTTGTGAAAATCAATCAAAAACCAAAACAAAATTGATAGAGAATAGCTCGGATTGGAGTGACAAGATACCTAAAATCGGATGCTGAAAGAAAGTATTAATTATTACGGAAGTTGGTATATTCAAAATCAGACGAGTTAATTAAAATTTATGAAATTGGTTTTATTGATACTATTAATAAAATTATTTTGTTTGTTTATAATTGACTGAATTTAAATTTATTATTGTTTTAAATAAAAATCACAAATTAACTCTTATCAAAAATTATGATAAGTAGGTTTGATTATTACTAGCACCGTACAATGTACAGATCGCAAAAGCATAATATAGAATAAATTATACCTCGTATGATCTAATGCCTCTCGACTGATAGGTGCTAATCACATATCATTGTATATATTTCACTTGTATAAATTAAATACTTATGAGCAAATTAGTTAAAAAAACAATTCAAAGTCCAAATTCCTTCTATAAAGTTTGACAAATTCAAGACAATGTTTATTTGTTCTTAATTCTAAGTTTACATCAATAAAATAAAGATTATCTCTTTATAAACAGATATATTCAATTATATTTCTGTTTATGAATCGACCAGTACAATGACTTATTTATTTTAATTAGATTTATTTCTATTATAAATTATTATTATTATATCTATTTTATTAGGTGCGTATGCTTTGATCAATGTAATTGAATTTATTATTATTAATCGGTTTATTTAATTAAATAAAATATATAAAATATTGGTCATCCTATTTGACTTGTTGATATCAAGTTTTGAGAATTTTAATTACAATGTTTACTTAGTATTAGTTTAAATTTTTCAAATTTAAGTTTGACTTTAGGAAATAGTTTTAAATAGGCTTATATAGCTACACATATTTGGAATAATTATATTATTCCCTTTCATAGGCCTTTGATTATACAAACATTAATTTACTTTTATTGTTGATTTATATGAAAAAATAAATAAAAAAAATCGAATATCCTTCAGCCACAGAGGTTGGTACAGCCCTTCCAATACTATTTGGTTGCCTGTCTGATGCTATGCGTGGCGGCGTCTATATTTCAAATTTAGCAGATCAGCTGATTTTCGGGAGAGCTTCCCTATCCAATTCGGAACCGTATATTTAAATGAAATATAATTTTAATAAACTGACGGTATCAGTGATGCTATTCTGTAACTATTATTTACCAACCCGCTAGTTCATTAGATCAGGCACTCTTGATTATTATTTGGAGTCGCCATTTTGACTCTGCCCTGAGGATTTCAATATTATAAATATTCTTTATATAATTTATACTTGTCTTAATTGATTAATTAAATATATTAAAATTTGTTATGTGTTGCCTAATATGTACCTATCGAAAACTAATGTACTGAATGAATTTTATTTTATACTTAGTTAAAATTGATTATGGAGACCAACATACTTATATTGTTTTTTTTTTTAATTATACGATTTCTTTTAATATTTGATATTTATTAGTAATTACAACATCGTTTACAAATTATATTCTTTTTTACATAAATAATTGTTAGTTATTAATTATAGTGAATCGAGTTTTATATCAGATGGTCTGTTGTGATTCAATCGAACACTATGCTAACAGGTGGTATACATTCGCACCTTTGAATTAATATTCTGCTCTTATGCCTATTCGCAATTTAATAATAAATTCCTTTCATTCTTTAAAGAATGTGGCCAAGTACTTATCTGGTTAGATTATATGTCCTGGTACCATTCTATTTCACTTGCACGTGGTCGGCCGACTTGATTTCTTAGATCAATCCCGTATCGTTGATATTTTCGGAAAAATACTGTCCGCATGTAGCAGAAAGGCACCTGGGTTTTCCACAGAACACTTAATATCACTGAAAAATGTTAAATTGATCAAGATGCACTTGGAATTCAAAAATCACACATGATTTGGATGGGAGGTCATGGGCGAACATGTGATTGGTTTCAAGGTCAGAAGCATAAGAGGAAGCTTTTCGCTTCTCCCGAGGTCACCTCGCTAATTCCAGGTTGACCTAATTACTCAATCACCCACGGGGGGCGACATTATCCAGTCATAGATATTAATTACTGGTTTTTTTTTAATCGGTGTCCTTGCATGTCCCTTTTTGGGTACATCTTTAAAACAAACTAACTCACAATTATTATTATTTTAGAATTTAAATAAAAAATTTTCGTTCCTTTTATAATTTTTAAAGATTATATAAATTTAATCAATCACAGAGTCTGTTCCGTCACAATATATTTTATCATTTCTTTTGACGAATTTTAATTATTTCATTTTAATGTTAGATTGTTATTAAAGCCAGCTAAGGGAAAAAATACACACATATTTCATATTACACTTTGTGAATCTGAAACTTGAGAAAAGTATTTTTTCTGTTTGGCTTTGCGTCTGTGTTCTGAAACCCATGTCAATAACTCAACAATGGAAAGTCGTAGAAAGTTTGCTGTTTCCATAATGTTTATATGGTATTTCAAAAAAAGCTTATAACAAAAAATATCAGTAAAAAAATTTTCAGTGAACTAACTGAGTTTAGAAAAAAGTTTTTTGTAATACTAGTTGCGAATTAGCAATTTTTAAGCCGACTGATTTCTGACTGACTATAATAAATACACTTTTTTTGCGCAATGTGCGTAAAAGTTCCACTTTTCTTTACATCACCTTGTACTTTCTCACACTTTTATTATTTATTAATACATTCACAGCGACATATATTCTTCTAGTAAACAATTTCAGTCAATATGTAAGCTGTCTTCATTAAGTATTATAATTTACATTAAAGTGATCATTATCAGTTCTCAAAATAATGAAACAAACTTTAGAAATAAAACTTAATCTTACACCAACAGATCATACATAAAAAGCTATGGCTTTTTATAAGCGTGTATTGCACGGGCGTAGTGAGAAACTTCCGATAATCAAGATTATGGCATTCACTTTGGCTTATAATACATTCACCTGAACTCTCAACTCATGCTACAACTCTCGTTTGTTGGATATTTTTTAGTTTACGCACTTTACATAAAATATAGGTAATATTATTTTATCCTCTAATTTTAATCATCCATTAACTTTGATTACTATTTCCTTTTGATATCCGGATTATGGGGTGAGTTTTCTAGCCGTATCCTCTGTCTGTATTCCTACTTATTACTGTGTAAGAAAGCTTCTGCGTGTGATGGATGACATTAATAGGAGCTGCCGGGATTAACCTCGCTTAGTTATGATTATGTGCACATGGAAGCGTATCTGGTCGGCTTGATAAAAAAGAAACGAGTCATTAAGATAAATTTTCCATAATAATCTTCAACACAAGTTGCTGAAGGGATAATATAGAGCAATTTCGGGTGCGAAATGGTCGCCAGGGCCATTTGTTCACTCTAAAGCCCAAAAAGATACATTTTCCCTTTTTATTTTCAATGTCTCTCTTTTTATCTTTCTTTTTTTTCTTCTTTTTATTTTTTTACTTTTCAAGAAGAGTCGCCATAATGTTTAAGTAAAAAGTTTCCTTTAAGGATATATTTTCTCTTTTTTTTCTTTTTTAGTTTTGAAAATTTGTTCTTTTTTTTAAGAATCAGAACTCAAGCAACGAATGTAAAAAGTGTAATAGTAGAAAGTAACAAGCAAAGAGTCGGATAACATGTGCAGCATTACTTAGATAAGTTCTTTCATTTTATCGAAAATAAATAAAATAGTTGAAGATTTGCAAAATTATGATTAATGTCAGTTTCATTCTAATTAAAGTGGATCAGTTTGTAGCTGAAGAAAAATAGATTTCTCTTCGGAGAGCAAAATGCTAAATCGTCCTTTGCAATAATTAAAAAATTACCTCAATTTTGAGGAACATGACTGACATGGTATTCAGATATTTTAATGCAATTTTAATTTTTTTCACTGATATTGATCCTTGTTTTACTAAAAAGGCGCAAGGCGAAAACTTTTTGGACCCTTGTATGTGAAGTTGAAGAAAAGAATATAAATAAATTAAGAGTCCATACTCCCATGTCGGAGTCGAAGGTACCTGTGGATGCGAGTCTTGAAACACTAAGGGTTATATATGTTTCCGGAAAGATGAATTTGGGAAAAAGATCTAGTCTCTAAAAGTCATATATATTCAACGATTGGTAAATTCGGTTGTTCGGTCACTATCTAATTTATTGATGATTTTATTTTGTCAGAACGAACGCCATGTCAGAATGTATAGAAGATTAAATAAAAGAGCATAGATGGTTATACGATGGACCAGTTAATGCTGGATCTCCAATTAGTCTGATAGCTCGCTTATGAATTGCATCAAAGGTGTCAAGAGTATTCTTGGAGTCCTCTCTCAACACATTCCAAGCATATTCAAGAGAGAGAGAGAGTAATTTGGGGGATTTATGAGTAAGAAGTCTTGTCCGAAAAAGAAAGTCAAGCTTGTATTCCACCACTGAGAGAAATTTCACTTATATAGGTTTGATGAGAAATGAGATGATTTAGAAATTTTGATTTTAAAAAGGAAAATATAATTTTAGGTCATCACAAATTATTAGCCAGAACAACTTTGAAAATTTTCATCTTCTGAGCTTGGAAAACTAGTAATAAACAGATTTCCCTTAACTAGCAGACTTTTAAATTATATGTCAGCTGTAGGTACACAATATTTCACCTTTCAATGTTCTGAGATTTTAACAAACCTTAGTGCCTACACTATTTAGACATGCACTTGTCCGGTTTATTTGCGCAACTTAACATTCATATCCTTTTTAGGATTTCATTTAAAAACTAAAACGGGACGCTATAAGTGTGCAATAAAGGACAAATATTATTGTTATCAGTTATAATAAATCAAGTAAATATTAGGAAACTGTCTACAGTGACTCTACAGAGACTCTAATATTCTTCAATTTAAAATAAGAGCCAAAATGGCGGATGACCCTACGTGTCGCCACTGTCCCCATAGAGTCACTGTAAAACTGGCAAATTTGAAACGATGTCTGGTGGTCTAAATTGAAACTAGCCACTGTAGGCTAAAAATAAGCCACACCCTACCAAGTATCCAATAGGCAACTGATAATTCTTATGGGCTCTATCGGGTGGTCTAAATTGAAACTAGCCACCCCCCTACCAAGGTTCCCAATACTTGATTTGAGAAATTTAATTTTAAAGAGAAATTTTAATTTATTCTTTGTTTAAAATCTAATATGATACATCAGCCTCTTCTCGCCAAAAGCTAGTTGAATGTCTTTGATCAATTCACTTAGGATGGTCACCTTTATTCTTGTGATCTGGCACCTGCCTTTACTTCAAAAGAAAGTTTCGTGCTTTGATCACCGCTCAACAAATTATTCATTGTCCATTGCCAGAGTAGGTTTCATGTTCCTCCCTGTTTTCCAATCCAATCCCATTCTTTTCGAAATCGAACGATAGATTGCTTCGCATTTCCAAATCAACATTAGCGAAATTTTCAATTTATTAACTGGTTCGAATCGAGTGGAGAAAAAAGGGAGAGGTATTTGTTTAACTTCCATCCAGGACACTCTACAATCCATTTTAGATCTTTTGATTTCAAAAAGTTCAAAAACAGAGCCCTTTGTATATTACTGATGATATGGAACAATAAAAAAAATCATAATTGGAAAAATTAATAAAGATTTTTAAGTAAATTCGAATTGCTATATTTATTAAAATCTTCTGACTACTTCATTTCAAATTACAATAGCAACTCTTTGTCAGATGAATCTAAAAAAAATTGATTGTTAGATTTTTTTGAGTATTATTTTTTTCCCAAGGTATATAGCTAGGTGGTAGCTGTTTCATATTTTTTTTAATAAATATTTCAATTTTATATAAATATATATATTATTTTTCCATTACAGAGAGAAGTTTTGAACAGAGTTATATTAGCTCCAGGCCTATACAATAAATGAAAACACAAATTACAAATGAAATTTAAATATCTACAAATCTACACATTACATGGTTAAAAATAATTTTTTTTTACTTTTGGATAAAAAAAATTAATAATAATAATGTAATAAGTAAGTTATTTAGAGACCGGATTTTTATGCAGTAAAAAGTGCCAAAATATGCAATAAAATATGCATTTTAAAATCTGAAATATGCAAGTAATATGCAGAATACGTTGAAATATGCAAATATATGCAGTAAAAGATGGCAAAATAAATTTTTTTATGCACTAAAAAATTAAAATTGAACACAAAATGACTATATATTTGAAGGAGTGTTGTGAGAGGAATAAAATGATAAAGTAAGCTATAGACACCAAGTCTCAAATTTCTACTTTTATTGCATAAAATATTGTACAAAATCCTCGTTACATTTAATATAATATTATTACAAAATCTTTAAGCTCAAAGAAATAATAGGTACAATTGAATAAAATAAACATAATAAATATTATTAATGTGAACGTGGGGGGGGGGGGTAGTTTTATTTAACAGAAGCGATTGTATTGTATTTTATTTTTTTACCATATATTAACAAGCTTTTCTTATTCACGTACGTAAATAATAAACTAATAAAATAATGCAAATATTTGACCGGCTATAATAATCTGATCCTTACACTAATTTACACACACTTTAACACACACACACATGAACACTCAATGTCCAAAATGGGCTATAGTTTCCGAAGGCCGTTAAAAAAGAAAGAAAGAAAGAAATAATTAAAAAATGATATTAAAAATAATTAAAATTTGATTGTAGATAATTTATGTTTACAAGTTTCCTCCTGTTTTATTTCTTTTTTTTTTAATTCTTTCCTCGAAAAGTTACTTTTAAAACATCCGTATTTGGCACGAAATGTGCAATATTTGACAAAAATCCCTCAAATATGCAATTTTATGCAATATTCTTCAAATATGCAATTTTATGCAATATTACTCAAATATGTAATTTTATGCAATATTACTCAAATATGCAAAAATATGCAGAAGAAAATTTAACTCACAGTATCCTAGATGCATGATTCGGATAGAAAATTGATCTCCTGGGTCATATGTGTCGGCGAACAAAATACTTATACGATGGCATAGAAATTCGGTCTCTAGTTATAATGAAAGGCAGTCGATAAATTATTTAAATTTTTATTCAAATTCCGACGTTTCGGAGACCTTTTCTCTCCTTCTTCAGGGTATTGAATAGTTTTTAAGCAATTTGGTGTCCGTACTTGGTGAAACATTTTTTAAAATTATTGGATAAAAAAATACTTGGTAGGTTTGTTACTTTCTATTGCTCCTGAAGGTGGGTTAGCCACCCGAAATATATATATATATATATATATTCGAGATTAAAGACTCTCCAAAAATAAATTCGTTTTATTTTTATATATTAATGTGAAACCTACAAAGTATTTTTTATCCAATAATATTGAATAGTTATTGGTGGGTGAATATAATTCGGCTCCCATTTGTCTCTCTTTTCACTGATAACAACAATATTACAATACTTTTCACCATTATATCATAAGTGTACTTAGTCAAGCTGGGAGAAAAGGTCTCCGAAACGTCGGAATTTGAATCAAAATTTAAATAATTTATGGATTCCTTTCATTATAACCTACTTATTTCGCTTACCAGTCTGTCTTTCTAAGAAATTAAATAAAATTAAATAATAATGTAAATTTAAGTTATAATAAGTAAGATTTTTTTTTTTAAGGTTTTGAACCAAAAGTAGGTGGAGAGTAAGTAGGTGGTATACGGTTGTTTTAGGGTTATACTATAACATTGAGTTTCATTATAACTCTATGATTGATTATTATTTCGTTTTCATTTAATAAATTGAAAATTATTGAATTTTATGCTAAAAATTAAAACGGGAAGTCTTATAACTACAACAAAAAATGATAAAAAGCTCATATAATACTTTAGAAGTGAATAAAATGAGGGGGGGGGTGAGTCACCCCCCCCCGTACTTTTCATGAAACTGTGGGGGAGGGGGTGAGTCATGAAGCTAGGGGTGTGCACCCCTGGTTATAGTATTGTTCAGGGCTCCAACAATTTACAACTGGAGACAAGGTTTTGAGATACCTTCTTGTTTCTTACATTATACCTACATAAGAAAGATATATATATATATATACTAGTATATATATTGAATAGTTTTTAAGGAATTTGGTGTTGGTACTTGGTATATATATATATATATGTAAATTGTATCTCCCGCTTATATAAATTATATTAAATTATCTGAGGTTGGTAGTATTGCATAGTGTCCTCGACTCAACTATGTTCACTCTTAATAGACCACATGTTATGACATTATATGAGTGTGTATATTGATGAAAGGACTCTTATTCAATTCTACTATACTTTCAGGTAACTATCATTTATAACTTATTTTGTATATTATCTATTGCATTTATAAATAAAACCCTACTATACTTTCAGAATCGTCTAACGTTCAATTTACCCAATCCACACTCTTACAAATTGAATAAGTCGTTTGCAAACATGGACACCCAAAAATTCCACGTACACATAGTGAAAAAAGAAGAAAAAATTTTTGAATTGGCTGGAGTATCAATGGACAAAAAACAGTGGTATATTCTTCCAAGAGAGAACAGAGATATTCAAAACCATCAAGTATTAATGGCAAATAATATTGTTATAAATGCTATTAAAGCAATTAAACCAATAAATGGATTTAGAAAAGTAAGTCTTAAATTAAATAAGGATATAATAGACAATTATTTCGATGAAGGAGAGAATGTATGCTACCAAAATATTCCTTTAGAGGAGTACAATGAAATATCAGAAGAGAAGGATAACCTACAAAAAAAAATTAAAGAACTGGAAACGAGACTGGAAGAAAAATTCTATATTCATGAAAAAATTGAAAAGAACTTCATCTTGGAAAAATTTAATAATAAGAAAAATAATGCAAGTGAATGGATAGAAAAGTATGAAAAGGAATGCTCCAGACATAAAATCATGAAAGAAGAACAAAAAATAGAAATTTTGGAACAATTTTTGGAAGACACAGCAAAAATTTGGTATGAATTACATAGCAAGAACAAAAAAAATTCAACATGGATAGAATGGAAAAACTCATTTCTAAACCACTTCTCAAAAAAAGGTTGGTCAACTATTAGAAAAGCATATAATTACAAATACATAGAAGGATCTTTGATAGATTATCTATTGATTAAGGAAAAACTATGTACAGAAATAGAAGATAAGATGACTACAACTTCTAAAATCAATCTAATGGTAATGGGCCTTCCTATCCACATGCAAGAAAAATTAGATATTGAAGAAATAACATCGATCGAAAAACTTATGATAGAAATAAAGAAAATAAATAATTCGACATTCGAAAGAAGAAGATTGGAAGTTACAAAAAAAGAAGACTTCAAGAAATTAACTATACCGAACAAAAAACCATGTGCAATATGTGAAAAATTAGGATATAAAAACCGCTTCCATTCAACCCAAATATGTTGGAACAACACAGCTTCCATAAAGAAAAGCATAAATTTAAATGAGGAAGAAACGGAAAATGAATATTTACAAATATCAGAGGACGAACAAAAAAACGATTGAACCCGGGAAAATCCAATCCACAGCCACTTATCAAAATAAAGGTAATTATAGACAAAAATAAACTTATAAAAGCTATCTACGATAATGGGTCGACGTGCTCATTAATCAACGAGAAGCTAATAAGAACAATTAAAGCAAAATTATATAATAGCAAAAGCTTATTAAAGTCTATAAGTGGAATGGATTTTTATAAAACCCGGGCTACATTAAATCTAAAAAATCGGAGAAATAGAAGATGAACTAGAATTTATAGTAATAAAAAATGACAAATTTAATTATGATATGTTACTAGGTCTTGATGCTATAAAAAAATTCAAATTAATTCAAGATGAAAACCTGAAAATAAAACAAAGAAAAATTGATAAAACAATAGAAATAAAAGATGATAATAACATTCAAAAAAAAATAATCGAATCTCAAGAAGAAACGGAAACAAACACACATATTATGGAAAACAAAGAAATAAATATCGATCATTTAAATAAAGAAAGACAAGAAGAACTAAAGAACATGATCAACGAATATCAATCATGTTTTGCAAAAAACAAATTCGATGTCGGCAAGATTAAGGATTTTGAAGCACAAGTCAAACTTAAAGAAGATAAGTACATAGCAAAAAAACCTTATAAGTGTTCACCAAGAGACCAAGAAGAAATAGAATATCAAGTTACGGAGTTACTGAAGAATAAATTAATTGAAGAATCTGATTCCCCATATGCGTCCCCAGTTACACTAGCTTACAAGAGAGAAGAAGGAAAAAAACAAGGTTATGTGTTGATTATTCTGAATTGAACCGAATCGTAATCCCAGATGCACAACCATTTCCAAAGATTGATGATATAATTATGGAAGTAAACAGATGTAAATGGTACACATCAATAGATATGAACTCAGCATTTTGGTCCATACCTATAAGAGAAAAAGATCAAAAGAAGACAGCATTTGTGACCCAGAAAGGACATTGGCAATGGAGAGTGTTACCATTTGGATATAAAAACAGTAGTGCGATCTTCCAAAGAGTTTTGGCAAATACTATAAGAAGAAACAATATGGAAAAATTTTGTGTAAATTACATAGATGACATCCTAATATTCTCAGAAACGTTTGAAGAACATATGAAACATCTAAAACTATTATTTGAAGTTATAAAAAAACAAGGATATAAAATAAAAATGGAAAAATGCGAATTTGCAAAACATTCAATAAAATACCTTGGACATATTATAGAAAACGGAAAAATATACCCTATTAAGGACAACTTACAATCCATCAAAGATTTAGAAAGACCCAAGAATAAAAGAATGGTACGTAAACTAATTGGAAAGATAAATTTTTACAGAAAATTTATTGACCATTGTACACAAAGATTGAGCCCACTTTACAATCTATTAAAAAAAGACTCCAAATTCAAATGGACAGAAGAATGCGAAAAATGTTTTCTGGAAACAAAGCAATATCTAATAACACCACCGGTTCTGGCTATATTTGACAATAAAAAGGATATAGTATTAGAGGTGGATGCAAGCAGATTAGGAGTAGGAGCAGTGCTGAAGCAAGTCCAAGAAGATGGAAGCTTACATCCAGTGGGCTATTTCTCAAAAAAATTGACACCGGGTCAAATGAAGAAAGAAGTGATGTTTATAGAATGTTTAGCCATGAAAGAGGCAATCATATATTGGCAATACCTACTTATAGGAAAATCATTTACTGTCATTACCGATCATAAGCCGCTGGTAAACTTAAAAACAAAAGCAAGAACGGATGAAGCAATAGGTGATCTAATGCTTTATTTATCGCAATATAATTTTAAAGTGGTGTATAGAGAAGGTAAGGATAATGTAGAAGCAGATTTTCTTTCAAGAAACCCAATATTAGAAACTAACGAAAATAATGAAGATTGTATTCAAATAGTGAATATGATCGAAATAGATGAAATAATCAATGATCAAAATAGAATAAAAGAAGAAATTAAGAATACAAAAGGAACAATGAATAATGGAAACATAAAATTTAAAATCATGAAAAATAAGAGAAGAATATACATCTCTAAAGAATTTGGTATAAATCTGATAGATAAAATACATAAATCCTATGGACATACAGGTTACAAACAAATAGCAAATAAGATAAGACCTTTTTATTATTTTAAGAAGATGGATGCCATCATTAAGGATTACTGCAAAAAATGTGAAATATGTATAAAAAACAAATCCAGAAGTTGTAAACCTTTGGGTGAATTATCAAGATTGGGACCAGCAAAATATCCATATCATATAATGTCTATGGACACAATTGGAGGATTTAAAGGATATAATTCCACAAAAAAATACATGCATCTATTAATAGACCATTTTAGTAGATATGCGTGGATAATGACATCGAAAAGTCAAGTCCCAGAAGATTTTATAAAATTAATTAATTTAGTAACAAAGGAAAACAAAATTGAAACACTATTGGTAGATCAATATAGCTCATTAAAATCAAAAAAATTCAAAGAATACATGAAAGAAAAGAAAATTAATTTAATCTTCACGGCCGTAGATAGTCCCCAATCAAATGGAATGAACGAAAGACTGAATCAAACAATAGTTAATCGGATCAGATGTAAAATAAATGAAAATAATAACAAGAGACCATGGACAAAAATTGCTGAGATATGCATCGAGGAATACAATAAGTCAATTCATAGCTCAACAAAATTTTCACCAGCAGAATTATTAATAGGAGAAACATCGGAAATAATTCCAAAAGAAATACAAAAAGAAAAACAAGACCTTGAGGAAATCAGAAAAGAAGCTTTCAAAAATTCAGAAATCAGTCACCAAAGAAACAAATTAAGAATTGATAAGAAGAGAAGAACATACAAATTAGAAAAGGGTGATTTAGTTTATGTCTCCAATGGAAATAAATTAAATAGAAATAAATTAGACGAAGTCAGAAGAGGACCATATGAAATAAAAGAGAAAATTTCTGATACGATTTATGAAATTAACAGCAAGAAAAGAGGGAAGGAAGCAAATCGATTCCATATATCAAAACTAATTCCTTACTCTTTTTCCTAGGAAAAAGACTCCCGAACGAAGGGAGGTGTAAATTGTATCTCCCGCTTATATAAATTATATTAAATTATCTGAGGTTGGTAGTATTGCATAGTGTCCTCGACTCAACTATGTTCACTCTTAATAGACCACATGTTATGACATTATATGAGTGTGTATATTGATGAAAGGACTCTTATTCAATTCTACTATACTTTCAGGTAACTATCATTTATAACTTATTTTGTATATTATCTATTGCATTTATAAATAAAACCCTACTATACTTTCAGAATCGTCTAACGTTCAATTTACCCAATCCACACTCTTACATATATATACCAAGTACCAACACCAAATTATATATATATATATATATATATTCTTAAAAGCAATATCTACATATTATTATTTTTATTATAATTTAGCACTGATGCCCCCATTCTGGTCATGATTTTATCTACGTTACTTTTGTCCTTTTTATAAAATCATCACTGAAAATAAAATTCTGAAAAATATTTAATTATGTTCTGTTTCTTTTGTTCTTATTCTAACAAAACTAAATTAAAATAGAAAAAAGAACATTCAACGGGTTGTATGGTAAGAGAGAGGGAAGGGGGCTGTAGGTTTTTTGCATGTGGCTCAACAAATCGCCCGGAGGACCTGAAGCCAAGTCAAGCCACGAATGATATCCCAGTGTAAATAATTGCCCCATAGGGGCAGAAAGAGATAGAAAGAGACGTGGGGATAGATGGAATGAGATCAAGACCAAAAAGGATCCAGGACGAACGAAGAAGATCCCACGGGCGCGCTCAACGTCGAGCCTGGAGCGCATATAGCCGGCCCGGGACGCTCCTAAGCGCGGCCTGACTGTCGAGTTGCGGTTCCAGCCAAATAGCATATATCGAAAAACCACAGGAGACCAGACATATGAGCAACTGAATATCCAATCGGTCTAAGATAAAGAGAAGACGCCACGTGACAATTCCATCTATTCTTGATTGGTTCACTTAGCAAAATTTCATAGAATAATTTGTCGAAAAGCTGGTTTTATTTTCTTTAAAATCAATAAGCCGTCCAAGTAGTAATCAGGCTTGCATACTGGGGGTTCCGATTTTAATCTAATTATATTAAACGAGCAATTCTTGCAATTCTTGTAGGTATATATATATATAGCTTTTAAGGAGTTAGGTGTTGGTTCTCAGGTGAAACATTTTAATATAATAATAATACTTGAGTAAGATACGAGGTAGGTTTCACAAAAAAGAAATAAAACAAAATTGAGTTTTGAATTCGATATAAATATTTCGGGGGTTAGCCCATCATCAGGAGTCCAAGAAAACTGATTATATATTGGAAAAATAGTTTTACAAGTAACAATTTTTAAAAAAATTTTGAATGTATGTGGTGAGGGGAAAGTAGGGGGAAGAGGAGAAGTTGTTCTGATTTAATATTTTCTATTGAGATTTGAACGGGCTGAAAGGAAGCTATACCTGCTATTATAATAACTATAATAACTTTATAATCAGTAGAGATTGTGGTGTTGGTGCAAGGTGAAACATCTTTAATAAAGATAAGAGTAAATAAATATTTTATTTAATATGGATTTACTATGAGTTAAGGATACTGGGTCACTTATTTCACATTAAAATTAAAAAATTAAAAGATATAATTTTTTTCTTTTTCAATATATATATTTCGGGCTATCAACCCATCTTCAGGAAATACAGAAAGTAACTAATTCAACTTATTGAATAACAGGTTATATATGTGTTTATTGAACAGAGGGAATATTTGCTATTGGATAGGTTATATGTTTAGAAATAAAGGGGATTCTTTTATAGATTTTTTCAGATTCGATTGTGAGTGAATGTAATTGCGAAAGGGTGTGTTTTTTATTAATTTTGATAAATATTTTTTAATAATTTCCTTACTATATCCATTATTATGTGCTATATCATAAATGGTATCTAGTTCATTATTAAAATGTGTAATGCTAAGAGGGGTTAAGATTAATCTATTGATCATTGAATAAAAAGATGAAAATTTAGTATTTGTCGAATGGTTAGAAGAAAAGGGGATAATCGTGTCAGTAAAGGTCGGTTTTCTGAAAATATTAAATTCTAATTTTTGGTTGGTGATGGTTATAGTTAAATCTAAAAATGAAATAGTTTTATTGCCTATTTCTGATTCACATCACCATTTACCAAACTCAACCAAATTTTGTATACATAATCAGTAGGACCCCAGTAGTCTAAAAATTAAAAAACTAACCGCCTAAAATGGGGGATGGGGGTGTAGGGTCAAAAAATGAAAATCTTGGCCATTTACCAAACTCAACCAAATTTTGTATACATAATCAGTGGGACACCAGAAGTATAAAAATGCAAAAACTAACCACCCCCCACCCAACCTACATGATTATAAATAATTTTAGGGGCCAGGTTGTATGGTAAAGTCAACTGGATGGCCACATCAGAACACGTCAGCTTATTTATATAAATAAATAAATTATCCTCTCGAATCCACTAGTCATTATTTTTAAGTAAGTGAACTGCGAAAGTGAAATAATTTATTCAATCATTTCTGACTGTTAATTCTACAGATCTAGAAATTATTTTATTATTTTTGAAAAAGGAAAATTTGTATGCGAATTCTTAACTCAAAACCTCAATTTCATTATTCCCATTTTGGTACAGTGCTAAAACTGCAACAGCGCATTTTATATTAATCTTTTAGAATTGAAAAACAAAATAAATTATTTAAAAAAATTAAACAATATTCTAGACTTTTTCTAATAATGATAAATGGAGAGATCATTATAATCGCATTCTGCATTGTATAAGAAAATTTAATTTAATTGAATTCAACCACTTATGTCAAAAATTCATATTAGAAAATCTGCTTAGGTACATTATTCGTGATAATGTTTGATCTAAACAACTTTTCAAAAGTTTCAATCATTTTCATAATTTCAAAGAGCCTTCTTTTTCTTTACGCTTTCTTAAAAAATATATAAATAAATAAGAAAAAAAAATATGGAAAATGTTTCAAACTTTAAGTATAAGGTAAGCTATCTATATTATAATAAAATAAAATAAAATAAAAATTAGTAAAATATAAAAACATCCCATCCTTTCGTCTATCTTTTGCTGTTCATATTCCAAATCTTATAAAGATATTATTTTAAGGACTCGTCGAATGGTAAAGTATGAACTTTGTCATCAGTTTAAATACGAATTTCCATATAAAATAAAGATCCAATTAAATCTCCGACTCTGATAACAAGTTTAGATTTATCAAGAAATTCGTTGTAGAAAATAAATAATTTGAGAACAATTTTGAATTAAATAGTAAATAAATCACTTTAACTTTTCGAGAGAGAACTTTTAATAGAGTATTTAATGAAAATAGGATCTGCTGAGAATGGAAAGATGAAGGAGAACATGGTGAGTAGGGTGGGTTGGGGTCGAAAAGCGAAGAGAAAGTTTGATGAGCAGATAAATGTCCATTGTTAAAAAATCTTATTCGAGAAAACTAAATAGGATTTATAGTTTTTTTTATTTGTTTTGAATAAAAATATCACGATTAACAATTTCAATGAAAATCAGGGATTAGGGGATTTTTGTGTCGAGTTAATCGATCTGTCGGGGTCTCATTTTCGGGTAGCTTTAATTTGATAGGGTGTTTTTTTTTTTAAATTAAAGTAACTATTTTCAGGTGTGTATAAAAGGTTTTCTTTCTCTTATGTATACGCCCATTGGGCTGTGTCAGGTCATTTTTCTCAAGGACCATGAAGAGGTATGAGGGCTGGCTCTCCAGGTTATTTTTAACCGACTTCAAAAAAAGGAGGAGGTTCTCTATTCGAGTGATTTTTTTTTTTTTTTTTTGTTCCTATGTTACCTCATATCCAATTGTGAACCGATTTTGAAAAAATTTTTGCATTGGGTTCGATCTACATTAGTCCCATTTTTTTCATAGGTATTAGACCTTTTTTGTTAGGTTTGCTCATAACTAACTTCTTTGTTTATGAACCGATTTCGATGCTTCTTTTTTTATTGGAAAGGGGGTATCTTAGGAATGGTGGCATATTAATTTGGTCAAGTTCTGATAATATGATCACTATTAATAACATCACTAAATATAGAAAAATAAAAATAATTTTTAAGAAAAAAATAAAACCGACTTCAAAAAATTAAATGCAACAAATAAAATACACTAAAAGGTATAAAATAATTATTAATTTATTTAGTTACAACTAAACTACGAAATATTAACATGAAATTATTTTTTAAGTCGGTGCCAAACATATACCTTTTATGAATCGCATGGCACCGAGTACAAAAAGTAATTTCATGTTAATATTTCGTAGTTTAGTTGTAACTAAATAAGTTAATAATTATTTTATACCTTTTAGTGTATTTTATTTGTTGCATTTAATTTTTTTGAATTCGGTTTTATTTTTTCTTAAAAATTATTAACTGAATTATCATTTCGAAAATTTCTATAAATATAAATATTTGACACGGCAAAAACTCACTCCCCTCACTAACACTACTAAACTATGTTAAAAGGCTCATATTAAATATCCACTGGCTAAATGCACTATGTATCCAAAGTCAATTTTATTTGCATCAAGCAGAAAACAGCCTCTTTGTTTCTCTTGTTAATATATTTAACGAAATGAATTATCTAAACCGAAGAATACTTAGAATCAAGTAATATAATGGAGAAATTAAAAATTGTAAATAATTTGTTATTCATCAATTTTATATATATTTTTATCTTTATTAATTTTTTATAAATTGAAAAACATTATAAAATATTCATAAAAAAAGTGTTGGAAGGCTGAATTAGTAACATTTTAAATAGATAAATAATTAAATATTTTTAAAATTATGAATAATTTATATGTCTGACTTATTAATTTATTATCAAAATAACAAATAACAAAGCTTGTTTCTAAAACTACGAGTCTATGCTACTGATAAACTATCTATATGTTAAAAGTAAATAAACGAAATATGTGACTAAAAATTTAAAATTTATATAAAAATAAAGAATGCCTGGTAAAAGTTACAAATAAAGCCCGAGACGTCACACACTCTCATCATGTTTGGAAATTGCATCTGTGAAAGTCTTGCCCAATTCGGTTAGGATGTATTCAGTTCGGATCTGTGGTTTATCATTTTGAATTATTTTCATTCTTAATTAGTTAGACAGACCAATTGAATACAACGGAAATTGAAACTTGTATTTCCAGCGATAACCCAAATTCCAATAAATAAATAATAAACAAGCAAATATAATAAGAAGATATAAAAATAATATCAAAAACTGCTAAAAACCGAGAAAACTGGAGACATTTGGAGGAGGCCTATATTTAGGAGTGGAAAAAGGGCTGATTGATGATGATGATAATGATGATGAAACAAGCAAATCAGTAAATAATTTAATTAATTAATTCGTGAATTCAAAACAAGTGTGTGTTCAAAAAATCATAGTAGGCTGTTGGGGTTCGTGCTAATTATTTATTATAAATTGGCATTTCGCCTATTTCCATTGACCTGAAAGGGTGATAATCCATACATCATGTTCTAATTAATAAGTTAGATATGAGTAGTACCAATATTGGCCGATATCTGGAATGTCATGTAGCTCAAAGGCAATAGTCGTTTATTAGAAATACGAGAGGGGTGCAAGCTACAATTCCCCCTTTAATTCTCCCCAATCAACTCCACTGAAATAGGAGAAACACAACTGGAACTGATATTATAAGTTGCTTACCGAAATTTCGAAAGCTCACTCATCCAAGAACTTTCCGTGATTTATTTCAGGAATCATACTGGATTTCAGCATGACAATGCCGTTAGCAGAGGCCTAAAAATAGAGAGAGTTCGATTTATTTAAACAAAAGTAATTGTATATACATAGAAATAATTTAAATTAAAAGAATCTGGCGTGACGTATATGTTTTAACCAAAATAGTGAATACCAAGATGTATACATTTTTCAGATTTTAAATATTCCTCCAAGTTCAAAAAAGCGTTTTTGAAAAAAATTCACTGTTTATGTTTTAATGATTTACCTAATGACTGGTTCATTTGGGACCAGTAGGTACCTATGAAATCTTGTTGATTTTAGAAGTTTCGATTAATGTTGAAGCTGATTCTCAAAGTTTGACTGTATAGTTACAGCACTTTAGATGTTAGTTGTGTATTCTTGAAGACCTTCGACTCGAACCGATCACTTTTCTTTTAATAATGGCAGAATCATAATACTAGAAAATTTCATTTGACTTTGTCTATTAGGTATGATTCGAAACAAATATTATTATATAGGGTGTTCCGTATCACAACAGGCCAGTTTATGACGGTCCAGAACCTAAATTTTTTTTAAATAAAAGTCTCATAGTTTTCCAGTTGTAGGCATTTTTATGAAAATTGTGAAAATCGCTACCCTGCCCTAAATAATGAGATGCCGTGGATACAAATTTACATATTTTATTATTCTAATTTTTGTTACGCAATCCTGAATAATCCTGCTATTGACCAGAATTCAAAAATAAAACCATAAGAACCTACTATACTTTTGGAGAAAAAAAATATTTTTGACAGACTTATGTTTCAAAAAATTTTGATCAGTTAACTTATTTCAATCATCTTTAATGTAAAAAAGTCTACTAGTATGAATATAAAAATGTAAGACGAGGTGGGCTGTTAACCCGACGAATAGTACTAGTATATGGAAAAAATGTCATTGAGAAAAAAAATCTAATTTTACCATGCCATAGTGAATGGTGGGTTCTCTTTATTTGATTTATAGCGTAAATTCAGCATGAACTATTATAATATTATCAATATATTAGAACTTTTAATTAAATGTCCAAATGACCTTTGATTTAGAAATAATAATAATAGAATATTAGTAGAAGTAAAAAGTTGAATTATTAATGACACGAGTAAACGGAGAGGCAAATTAGCTGTTATTTTGCCTTAGACATTAAAATGAATTTTATAGAATTTCATTTGAGAGGATTATTTTTTTAAATCTCTTTTTCTATTTTATCAGATTTTTATTTAATCTCACGTTTTCTGTGAAATCGACAAATTTGATGGAAAGTCATTTTTGCAATCTTATTTATTTCAAATGACAAAATAGGCAATTCTACGGTAACTTTGACGCCGTGATCTGACGAAGGATATAGTACACACCAAAATAAGATGAAAATGAAGAATAATATTTTTTGAGATTTCACTTAGTTTTCGAGATTCGAGTTTAAAATTTGATGTTTTTTTTTATTAATTTTATTTTATTTTTCAATTGTTTTTTTATAGAAACCACGGAAACAGTAGTATCACGGGTTCCATGTGGCGCCACTACTGACGACGGAGAAGATGAATATTAATTAAAAAATAATTAGTAAATGCCCAAAAAAATTCAAATATATAAAAGTCGTTGCAGGTTCGGTTAAGATATATTCAGTTAGCCAACCTAATCGCCTAAATGCTAGCCCGAAATGAAGATGATACGTGCCGGACCGAGCCGAACTGAATATATCTTAACCGAACCTTTCAAAGTTTGTTCGGGAACCCATTTTTTTTATCTAAATCAACCGAGATAATGAATAGAACCGAACCTATGAAAAGTTCTAAAAGTGAAAATTGCCAACGCCCACTGGCACTTACTTGAGACAATTTGAGACATCACAGTCCATAAACACAATTTCATTTCAAATTTGTAGTTTAAAATTTTATTTTTACTTTCCGACTTATTTTGTCTAGTTCTAAAAGAATCCGTCGCCAGATAGCGAAGCCACACGGAACCCGTGATACTACGGTTTCCGTGATTTCTATAAAAAAGAATTGAAAAATAAAATAAAATAAATAAATAAAAAAACAAAAACAAAAAACAGTACTTTTTAAAAAGTAAAAGTCGATATCTCGAAAACTAAACGAAATCTCAAAAAAGGTATTCTTCATTTTTGTCTTATTTTGGTGAGTAGTATAAGAATCCATCAAATGATCGCGGCGCCAGAGTTACCATAGAATCCCCAAATTATAGTTATTTTATTAAAATTTAGTAAAAATTTAACCAGGCACCGCCATTTTTGTATAGTCAAATCTTGGGATCCATTTTTGACCCACTTCCAAATGGCCCATTTTCTCGAAATTTTGACCTCGTATTTACTTGCGATGACGTTATATTATATTAAATTTAATTTGACCTTCCTTAAAGCTTGGCCTCCTCTCCCTTCCAAGGGATTTTTTTGTTTATTTATCTTCAAAGTCAATATTTTTAGAACTCAGAATCGTGGAGTAGCCTTCACATAGAAATATTTATTCACATTTTACAACATTAATTCTTAAATTTTCAATAAGTTAATTAAAATGAAACCAAATGAATTTGAACCTTGAATAACCTTTATCTAACTCGGGCATATTATTATATTTTTAGCAAAATTTAATTCCATTACATTTGCTTTGATTCCTTCAGGTTTATTTATATATAAAAAAAAAAATAGATGAAATGGATGATATAAAAAGCTCTTCTTTTTATAATTATAAAAGCCCTCTCGATAAAGATTTACAGCTCGATACCAATTACATTAGATAAATCTCACTTTGTAAATATATTATATATGGTAATGGAAAGAGAAAGAGAAGGAAAAATGAAGGGAAAAGATACTAAAATAGATATACATATTTCGGATAGAAAGGGGAAAATTCAGTGAAATTAGCCCTGGTCATTCATTCTGACGATTTGATTTATCATTTTATAAAAGGGCTGAATTCTATATTTTGTCGGTAACATATGCCTGCTAGAGAGTGTTAACATGCGTGTCTATGGTAGCTCCGGAGGGGGAAGGGGCCACCCACATAGGCGTATATTTGCGAATATGTGGAGAGAAATATAGGCTATCGGAGTTGCCGGCCGGGGCTGCTCTGTCTGGGAATCAATACGGCCTCCAGCCTCCTCTTCCGAACCGCCCTCTAGCGACTTTTTACCACTTCACTTCCGACTTTTTAATTTTTTTTTTTTTTTTTTCATCTCTGTCTTTTGCTCTCTTCGCCTTCGTTTTGTCGTTTTTGACATGAGTGCAAACCGAGTGAAGATCGAGCGAGAAGGGGTTGCTTGGCATTGGGGTGTGTGTGTGGGGGGGGGGGGGGGTCTTTTCACTTTCTGTTTTCTACATTTTTCCTGTATATACCCGGTTGAGCTGTTTTTGCCGGCGCTATGTGCCAAGTCGGCTGTCTTTTTAAATACACTTTTTTCCTTTAGATATTTTTGAGCACACGTGCTGGACCAGAATGTAATGACCCTTCATCTGCTTTATTTGAATCAAACAGAGTGTATCCTTTTCAACATTCATATTAATTTTTTTACTCTCGGAAAGATAAACGAACTTTTTCCCCTTACTTTTACTCATCCATTTAGAAGAGACAGAGACATTTGGATAATATGGTCATTTTGAATTTTCCCAAATCCTCTTTAAACATGATATTCTGGTTAAGAAATTACATGAAAGGCATTACATTATTTGACTTCCCGTTATTACAATCCTACCCTCATTCCCGCTCTACCCTACTGAAATAATAATTATATCGTTTGGGTTAATAAAAAACTGGAAAAGTGCGAGTCGGTCTCGCATACCAGAGAGTGAATACTGTTATTGATTCTTATTTGTGAATTTCCTATTTCTTGAAATAGACAACACTTTGCCGAATTCATGAATTAAGCAAATCGCTTACCGATTTTCGAAATTAATAAATGTCATTAAGGATTTCAAGTAATAAACAAAATTTATTTATTATTTTAAACATATGTTAACTGTAATTAATAGAGAATAGACATTTAGCTCATAATAAACAATGAGAACCCAAAATCCATCTAGCAACTAGCTAGTTTTGTAACTGAACTCATGAAAGCCATTTTCTTGGATCGGGTTTGGAACATACTAGCCATTTGCAGGAAGAAAGTTTTGGAACAGGTTTTGAGTGGAACTAGACCTGTTTCATTCTGTATTCATTTTTTAACATTTAATTTATAAGGGAACAAGCGAATATTGTCACTGTAAACTGTTTAAAAATGTGTATTTCAGTAATATCAATTTTAATAATACCTTTTTTTAATTTGGTCAATTAGCTGATTTTGGAAATGGACAACTCATTTAAAATTGAAAATATTGATTTAAAAGTAGTAGGATTATTTAAATTCATTAGCAAATCGATAAAAAAATGGGAGAGGTCAGGTCTATTTTTCTTCTCATTCTTATTTTAGTTCATATATACGACAATGCATAGATAAATGGGCATCCGCAAGGGGGACAAGAGGGTGAACAATTCACATGCCCCCCCCCCCGGGATCGGAAAAATATTCTTGACTGAGCCTTGACTCCCGGCCCGGCCTCACTAAGCTATGTTTTATGTATCGTATGTGTTTTGTATTTCAAGCACTACTCTATAAGTGTATTCTACTTGTCAAAAAACTCAAAAAATTAAACATTTAAATAAAAATTAAATAATGTAATTATTTCTTTCCAAGCTTGCCCCCCCCCTTGAAAATTTATCTGAAAACATCCCTGCATAGCTTGTATGTACAATGTTAAAACACAAACATTATACACATTTCTTAACGATTAAATTATTTTCCGTAGATTTTATTCTGTCAGTTCCAAGATGGCGGAAATTTTTAAGTATTTGAAATTACAGATAATTGAATCTTCTTCCAATATGTCTTTTGGATAATTGTACAACATTTTTGAGTGTTTTATTATTAAGAAGTGGTTGAAAATTTCCATTCTGACAGACAAACAGCATTTGACTCCACGCTGATCCTTTCCCCACTCTAGTGAAATAATTATTTCGTTTGGATTAATGAAAACGTCTCTTGAGAGTGAAAATTCAGATCCACTTTCTCGTTAGACCTGGGGTAGGGAAATGCACCTCTCACTCTTTGTTTTTATTATTTATTCATTTCATAATTCTTCTTTTAACGACTCTAAATAAAAGTTTATTCAAACATGTCAATAAAAGTGAGAGGTAGAGTCACTAAAACTTTTTCAATTTATTTTTTCTCCATATTTTTTACCTCTCGATTTGCATCTCTCTCTCTCAGAAGCAAGTTGCTCTCATTTTTGACCTTGGCGAAATTTTTTATTGAAATCTAAAAAATAAAAAATTCAATATGAAAATCTTTTTTAAAAAGAAATACATAATTTAAATATAAAATAAATAAAAATGGGGGTCAGATAGGTTAGTCGGTAGCGTATCATCCTGCTAACCAAGTGGACCCGGGTTCGAATCCGACTCGAGGCATTCGGATAAAATCTGATCCCCGGGGTAGAGACAAAATTTAAAAAATATATAGTATCGTAAAATGGCTTATGGTTAGAAAGGCCGAAAAGCCAAAAAAAAATAAAAAAATAAAAAAATAAAATAAATAACATAATAATAAGTGAGGAGACTGTGGCTCAGTGGGTAGAGTGTCGGGCCGCTGGCCTGAAATACGCTGGTTCGAGACCGAGTCTCGGAAGATATTTGCTCTTGGAAAGCAATGGCAACCTACCAAGAGTATAAATGTCTAATAACCTCTCCAAACTAGCCTACTGAACGAGTTAAAAATTAGGTCTCCTATATCTGTGTAAAAACAGCTAAACACACTCAGCACAGGTATATGTGGAGGGGAGACCTGATATGGCGCTTAAAGAAGAAGAAGAATAAGTTCCATCAAGGGAATAATTCCCATTGCATATTTTTTTTATAAAAAATAGAAAAAAAATATCATGCCATGAAGATGTATCACCCATATATATATATATATAATTTCCATTGCGAAAAGAAAAGAGTGTTCAGTGGAGGGATGGAAACCAAAATGTGTTTGTACACTTGAAGGACTAACTTGTAAGATTCAGAAAAGAAGGAGGCAAGGAGAGCAAGAATGTATTTTGGACAAATATGACCTTTTTTCAATGAAATTTTAAATATATTACATAGTTAAAATTTATTAAATGAAACCCTACTAGCGTAGTGGCTAGAGCGTTCAATTTCCTATCGAATTGACTCAGGATCGAATCCAGTTTAGGTAAAAAAAAAATATTTCTTACAAAAATTCAAGTCAAAAAATAGGAGAAGGCATCGGGAAACTATTCCTGTGTACAATTTCTTAGTAAAGTTACTCTGGGGACGATAATCTACCTAGTAATCATCAATGTTTGGAATCAAATTGACACTCAAGAATAAATTTCGAATGGAAATGTGTTCTGCTTTCGAAGTTTGAGAAAGTAGTATTCCGGGTGAAAAATAAATAATACTTATTTAAAATAAGAAATGGCTAAACGGTTAAAGCATTTAGAAAAGTTATTTCTAAGAATGATTTTTTTTCTGTCTTCATAAAGAAGAAGATGTTGATTCAAATAAACATATAAATATGTTTCGGTAAATGTGGATAGTCCGATGATGATGTGCACATTGACCGGGAAATGTATACATTCACCTAAAACTGAGATAAAAGTAGATTGTAAATAATAAGTATGGTCTTAGAACCTATAAAAAAAAAAAAATAAAAAATTAGTGAATAAACATTTATTTTCAAAATTGGTTTATTAAACTTTTAGACAGTTTTTAATTATTTTCACTTTTGAGGAAAATCGTGAGGCAATAGATACAGAAAAAGGCATAGTCAACCAAATATGAATTGCTATAATTAGGTTCGAATTAAATTTTTTACTGATGTAATTTAATGTTGCATTTGGGAATGACGTGATCTCTGAATCAAAATTTTGAAAAAAATGTAATTAATACAATAATTACTAATATATCATCTCGAACTAGCCCTTATGGAATGGTTAAATTATGATTAAATTACCGGAAAAAACTATCTTCATACATATTATGGCCGAGTTCACACATTCGCAAACCAGCTAAGGTCAAAGCGAGTACAATGTACTTTTCCCTAATTTCCAAAGATAAATGTGCATTCAAACTCTGAGTTAACTAGAGAATTGCTAATTCACCCAAATTCGCATAGAAAATACCAGGTGATGTAAAAGTTTATACAATAAAAGTTAAAATATGTTTTATATATAAAATTTATTTAAATATTATATTATCGTAGTAAATTCTATAAACTTGAAAGCTTACAATTGGCAATATTTTAAAGCCTCATTCTGATTTAAATCTAAAATTCTCTCTTTCTCTCCCTGATTCAAAGCCCATCCCAATATATAACAGTCTATAGATACATAGAATCCTCTATATGCATGTCCTGTGATTCTTTTTATGCAAATTTGAAAAAAATATTGTTAAGCCAAATTGAAGAGTCTAAAAGGCTACTGCTAATGGTTTAATGGATGTTAGCATTAAATTATTTTATTTAAATATTGAGGATAAAAAAATCGAGTAAAAACATATTATCCTTATTATTTAATAGAAAATTACTTGAAAAGAAAATACAATCGGAATTTTTAAAATATCAATTGGGTTGTAGGAAATAGATACGAGTTCCAACAAGCAGTCCGGGCCATAGCTGCTCTCCGAGGCGAAATCAATTTAACATATATTGAATGAGTTATTCTAAATTCATAAATATGGTATAAGCAAACCACCTAGTTTAAATAGATTTGTAAAGGTTTTGAGTTTTGAAAATTTTGAAAACTCAAATAGCATTGAATTATGAAGCAGGGTTATTGCCGAAATGAAATTAAAAAATTTGTACGATAGTAGTGGAATTCGATCTCTAGAAAAAATTACCAGAGTGAGTACGGAATCCGAAATCGTTATTGCATGTCAGTAAGGTTATATTCACCACCTCGAGAAGTGAACCCACGAGTTTTCTGATATGTAGAACAAATTATTCACAAAACAACTCGCATTAAGTAAGAGATCTGGTGTTTTTCCATTGAGATCAATTTCTGCTACAATCCGCAAAATAAACTTTTTTTTCTTTTTGATACAATTACTTACTCTATCTACTTATTTAAAATTAAGAAATTATTTTAAAAATGTTGAAATAAATATATTAAAAGGTTTTTTACGGAGACGGACTGGTAGATTTATTTATAGCTGAGTATATAATAGAATGCAGTCCAGAGATAAAAAAAATAAAATTCAGTCGAATAGAGAACTTCCTCCTTTTTTGAAGTCTGTTAATAAAAAAGCGAGTATTTATTGGAAGCTTTTCTCTTTATAGCTTTTGAACCGACGCCGATGTTTCAGAGGATCTTCCCTCCTTCTTCAGGGCTCAAAGGGTCAATGAAGAAAGTATGTAATAATTTTCCTGTTTGTCTCCTTTTTCATTGCTCGTTGGTGTTGAGAAAATATTTTTTGTCTGACCATGATCAATACCAATCAATGACATTCTCTATTCTATTGATGATGGAAAGACTAAAAATATGTTCTCAACACCAACGAGCACTGAAAAGACAAGAAGAAAAATTGTTATATACTTTCTTCATTGACCATTCGAACCCTGAAGAAGGAAGGACTTCGTCCAAAACGTCAATTTAAAAGCTGTAGAAAGAACACCTTCCAATAAATACTCTATTATTTGAAATAATCTTTTTATTTGCCTCCTGGATTGTTTTTCAATATATCATCAGTTGAAATAAATACTAATAAAAATATATCTACCAGACCACATAAAGAAATTATAGGCTAGAGAATATACTAAAGTGTCCATACTATAGTGTTAGCGAGGAAAGATTGCAAGAAATAGTTATGTAAATGTTTACAAGAGAAAAGAAAAGGGCTGAAATGTGGAAGAGTGTGAACTTTTTGGAAGAATAAAAGGAATAGAAATGAAGTACTGGTGTAAGGGTGGATAACGGACGACAGACTGATAAAGATAAAGTATATAGACAAAGGACCTGAAGAAGAATTGAAGAAACGAAGTTGGAAACAGAGAGGGAGGAAGACACCAACTAATAGGATTACATAATGAAAGACTAAGAAGAAGAAACCGAAAATCCCCTAGGGCTGGAGTTATCATTTACTTCTTCTTGATAATTACAAAGAAAGGGATATTCTAAGTGATAGTCTGTGTCCTGTGGTTAGGTATAGTTTTTGGGTCGATAAATGGATTTATCAGGGTCTCATTTTCGGGTAACTTTAATTTGATTTTTTAGGTACTACGAAAAGAATAGCCTAGGAGAGCTGTCCGCCTGTATCAATGCAACCGATTGACAACTCTGGATCGTACTAGCCTAAACTACAGGCGTTATTGTTAAATAAATATTTGTTATAATTGAAAGTAATGGAAGGCAGCCCAGAGGTAGTGAGGAAAGAAAAAATTAACACATATAAAATAAGGTGTAATTTATTGGAATCCTTCCTCCTTTCCTTTCAAACCGACGTTTCGGAGGATTTTTCCCTCCTTCTTCAGGGTTTTCAAAGGGTCAATGAATGAAACAAATAAAATGTTTCCTTCTTCTCTTCACAGTAGTGTTCAAAAACTTTCTTCATTTTTAACAAAAAGGCATAGAAAGAAGTCTTTCTATGCCTTTGTTAAAAATGAAGAAAGTTTTTGAGCACTACTGTGGAGAGAAGAAGGAAACATTTTATTTGTTTCATTCATTGACCCTTTGAAACCCTGAAGAAGGAGGAAAAATCCTCCGAAACGTCGGTTTGAAAGGAAAGGAGGAAGGATTCCAATAAATTACACCTTATTTTATATGTGTTAATTTTTTCTTTCCTCACTACCTCTGGGCTGCCTTCCATTACTTTCAATTAAAATTTCTACCAGTCCGTCTCTCTCCAGAGAAAATTCCGTTGCAAAAAAATTTGTTATAATGTTTAAAATTTGGCGGCCATCTCCCATGGGCTCATTTCTTATTTTTGTAATTAGGCTGTTACATGAGTTATTTTTCATTTTTATGTTGTTTCTCAAGAGAATTCTTCTCTGGGTTGGTCGAAAAAATATGATTTCACAGCTCATTTTGCTAAGAGAGACGATTATATCTTCCAAAATACATGATATATCAAATTCGTTATTATTTGTCGTAAAAGGTGTACATGAGAGATTTGTGAGATATTTTCATGATTTTAATTTGAATGAAATTGACCTGATAAATATGAATAATCTAAAAACGACAATTTTAGAGCTCTCTCAAGTCGTCATTCTATATCGAAATAAATAAAAAAATTAAACCTAATTTTACTTTAAAAGATCTTTACATGGATATTTGACTCTCTAAGATAAAAAAAATATTTTTACTTTATCCATGCAAAGGTTTTTGGTCTATTGCCCCATTATACATATAATAGTAAACAATAGCTGGCAGTGATCAAGTGATTCGTGCAATCAAATCCATGTTAAAGTTTATAAAGGTTGCTGAACAGCTCGGGTCGAAACTACATACACCTTTCCTGAGTTTATTAAAGTATGATAAGCATTCATATAAGGTCCAGAAATATATAATCATGGACACTTTGGTGACTTGATCGTCGCTTCCGGTTCCTGATTTCAGAAAAAGATGCTGACGAGAAGTGTATATTCATAATGACGAAATATCTTAACGTTGGCTTCTTTAAACTTGGACAGTATATACAATAGATAAAACGAATAAGAAAAATATTTAGTATTTTTGAGTAAATTTAATATTCTGGCCGTTAGGAAAACTTCACCCATTGGTCAACGTAAAGAGTAATAATTTTTCATTTCATTTTATCAGGCAATAGTCAATTATTTTATCTTTTATAATCAGGAATGAAAAAATAATTGAATATTGTAGTTCTTGCCAGAAATCGAACTTGAATTGGGATTATTTTTCATTTAGAGCTTTTTAACTAATTCACCTTTTTTGCACTTATAAGAAAAATATTGAATTATAAAATATAAATAAATAATTGTATTAATTAAAATCCTAAAAATTTAGTCTTTGACCTTGATTTACGACGTTGGTGCGCCTGTATTTAGGCAACACATAGTGCGCAGAAGAATGAAAGCTGCGTATGAGCTAGGCGAGTCCAGTCGTTGATGGAATGCACCAGAGCATATGGCACGCCCCCTGGACCCCCAACCCAGAATCCCACCCTCACACTCCACCCCCACCCCCCGAAAGCCACCCAGCACCCCTACCCCGTGCCGACCCCCCCACCCCAACACTCCATCCTGCACCCCACCCACCTCGGACCCCCACCTCCGTACCACCCCACTACGCCACTGGACCCTCACCTGAACCGTGCCCTCCACCCCCGCCTAGCCCCCTGAACCTCCTAACTGCGCCCCTGGACCCTCTTCTCCCCGATCCACCCCCTGCAGCCCCTAATCCGCCTTACTCTCTAACTCCACCCCCGTTCCACTCCACGTACCACATGCCCTAACCCCCCCATCACTCCACCCCCGCACCCACCCTCCGCACCCAGTTTTTGCATTTCTAGCCTTCTAGTGACCCACAGATCAAGTATGTTTGAAAGGATAATTTTTACATAGGGGTAGAGAATAGAAAAGAGGTAGAGATAATCATATAAACATTCCAGTTTTCCTGGTTTGCTGACTCAGTTCTACTTTATTAATTTGATTTTTCTTTTTAATCGACTTAAAATAAAAGAAGTGGTTATCAATTCATCGGAACCTTTTTTTCTTTAGTGTGTGCCTCGATTTCTTACTTACACTTTAAAGTCGAATTAAACAAAACTAGTAATTTAAATGTAGTCAAAATTTTATCCAATTAAAAATAAAACAATAAATAAATAAAACATCATACATCAGTACCTAATGATAAATTTGATGAATTTTCATTTCAACACATTCGTTAATAATTATCGAAATAAAAACAGGAAACGAGAATTTATATTTTTTCAATGTGAAATAAATACCGATATACTCGTATATTTATTTATTTATTTTTCTTAAATGATGAAATTCGAAAGAATAACATCATAATTAAAAATTAAAATATAAATCTTCTTAGATTTCATTTTTGGGAGCAATATACAATAGAATATAGAACTCATCATAAAATAAGGCAAAGAAGCTTTTGACTCCCCCGGGCAAGTCTGATCATAATGACTATAAGGCGATTAGAAAAAGAAAACGTTTTGTAAGTATTCTTTTCATAGGTACCTATTTATCTTTGAAATCTTGGTTCAAATTTATTTTGTTAATTATAAATATCAAAAATCAAAAGAACAATGAAAGGATTTTTTGAATGATAAGGTTTTTAAAAATTTTCAGAATCTCTTGAGGTTGTTATTTAGACTAGCGTACATGCTCGTCAACGCAGTTAAAAATATTTTCCCAAATGCTTAATATACGTACATTTCAGTAAAATGTTTTTATATGCAAGAGAGTAGGTACTTTCATTTATTTAGAACAATTGGAGTTTTGTAATTTAATATCCGTAAATTGACTCAAGTCTTCTAATTCCAATATTTTAAATTTAACTTTGAATTGTTAAATACCAAATGATATTATAAATATAATTTAATAATAGGTAGGCCTCTAGATAGAGCTACCCTGGATGCAATTCACGCTAGCTCATCGAAGAAATGTCTCCGCGCTTTTCCTATTTTATAGATACCATCACCGCAGTTGAGTTAAAATCAGTAATTCCCCCAATGTATGCTTTTCGCGTAGCACGCTTTTGCCGATTCCCAACACTCTTTCGCGCTTAAATTAGAAAAGTGACGAACCACTTCATTCGCCAATAGGTTCATGACTTCAAGTAACTGGGATTCTCTCCCGGCCTCCATCTTTCCCGGCACTTATAATCTTCAAACCTTCAAAGCCCGGGTGAACAAACACCAACGCCTTCGCCCTCTCAATTGGTCAACTTTCATTTTTCTTCGGTAATGTAAGTGCCTTTCGAGATACATATAGGGACTGCGTCTTAATGAATTCGATTGATTACAAAAAAATAAAAAATAAAATAATAAGCCTAGAATTCTCGAATTTCAAGTGTGATCAAAAATTATTTTTTTTTATCATAAAGTAGGTGTGTCCCTCTAAAGATATATTTAAATATAATTAGGTTTATTTTATTTATTTTTTTAAATAAAAATGACCCTGCAAGGGAGCTCCAAAGTTCCAGATTTTATGTGATTTATGTACCTGTAAGCATTTAACAATGCCTTAACATTTAATTATGAAAACATTACGAAAATTCACTCATTCCCTCCTAATCAACGAGAAATAAGAACGAATTTGATATCTCTTTTGGAATATATTAAATAATCCTTATTCTGCTGCCTGTAAGCCTCTGTTCGAGCCGAAGTATTGAATCATGAGAAGATGGGAAATTCAACTATATAACTAGTTACTAAACACTTAGTATGCAAGTCCAGTTCACACTTGTCGGGCTTATTAATATTTCTTATTAATCATTTTTAATATATTTTTACGAATATCCTTTGTCTGATAGAAAAGTTGTAAGGTTTTGTTTGAAAAATTTTAAAAACTAAAGGTCATGAGTTCACATCCCGAAAAATAAATTTTTTTAATCGGGTTATTGTTAAACGATATTAAAAATATACCTATAGATTCATTATTAAAATGTTCTCTATCTATAAAATTCTATTAAAGAGAAGAAACGAAAATTCAATGACCTCATTTTGAACACTTTTTTCTCTCATATATTGTTCCATCCAAGGATTATATTCTATTTTACGATATTCCAATATTTTTATCTATATATCTTTATCTCGCTGCTCAATGCAAAATAGTCCTTTTATGGGGGTTATTCTATTTGCCAAGGTGCATCTCCTTATCTATCTTTTATGATCGGTTTCAAATTCTCATTTCGTTTTTAATGAACAATTTCATTAGAAAACGAAGGAAAAAGAACTGCTCAAAAATACTCAAATTCGTTTTTTGTTGTATTTTTAACCTTTCTTTTTTTATTTGGAGTGGGTAAAAAAATGGCTCTCCGAAGATGATATCCTATCGAATGATGTCGCTCGTATTCGTATTCGTCTTCATATAAACCGTTTTATGCTCCCTCCGTCTCCGAACACAATTACGCTCCAGAAAGTTGTTCTCTCTGTGTCTGGACAATTTCATTCCTCGACATCTATAAAATTGCTTGATGTGAATATTAAATTTATTAATGTACTTAAAAAATACCCTGTAGACTTCAAATTGAATTGAATTGTTCGAGATAGGGAAAAATGAAGGAGAGTTGAAATGCAGAGAAAGAGAGAGAGAGAGAGGCAAATATTGTCAGCGCTTGCTGTAAGCCATGAATACAAACTGACATTTTTAAGATTCTTAAGAAATACCATTTTATATTTGGAGTTCTAACTGAAAAGTCTAATATGATAATGAGTAGGGATTTAAAAGAGGTTGTCATCGATTTCAAACTGATTTAGGACTATTCGAAGAAGGTAATAAATAATTAATTTGCCGAGAGTAGCAAAGTTGATGATTCTTAAGAATCTTAAAAATGTCAGTAGAAAATACAAAAATAACAATAACACTATATATGAAGTTTCGACCACTTCTTTTTCAGAAGCCTCTCTGCTTCCCCACCATGATTATATACTTGAAAACAATCACACAAGTGATTGACACTCGACGGGTATTTTTATTGTGCATGATTGTAATTTATTTATAAATATATTTAATAGTCCGTAATATATAGTATTTAAAAGTTCTACTGGACTAAGTAAAATAATTTTCAATAATGATCTGATTAGATTCCGATATCCAAGGTTAATCCATGTTAAATTGTTCATGTACCTTCAAAGCGAAAAACAGATTAGATTTTTAGCTTTCTAGCTTCAGAATTCTAGTCGAGACACTAATATATTGAAATTGGCGATATTTGTTAGTAATAATAAATAAATCATTAACATATGTTCTAAGTTCTCAAAACGTTCGTTGAAAAAAAATAATAATAATTCTTTGGGCCTCTCGTACCATGTTTTTAAAGTCTTCACTTTTCACCATTTCAAAAAAAAATGGAATTTAAATAAAAATATTAGGTATACAAATTTTGAAATGAAAGTTATACAAATACATTTTTCTGAATATTAATATATTTTATATTAGATTTTCAAGTATTTAGAATTGTATTAATAGATGTGTTCAGGGAGGGAAGGGGGTTCTGGATAGGTCTATTCCATATAAATTTTTTACTTTACCATTCAGGGTATGGACAAGTATTGTAATCGTGCATGGAAAAAGTGTTTTCTTTCTTTCTTTTTTTCAAAATATCTCAAAAACGGTAGTAACTATTTTGATTTTAAAAAAATTGAGCAAAACCATGGCATTTCGCTCTACAAAAAAGCTCTAATAAGTGAACATTTAAAAATTATATTTTTTGAGATAATAATTGTTTTGTCAAAATGTCTGTTAGTTAGTTAGTTAGTTATAACTATAGTCTTATAAAAAATACTTGGTAGGTTTCACATTAATTTTTAAATTTTTTATCCAATAATTTTGAAAAATGTTTCACCAAGTACCAACACCAAATTCCTTAAAAACTATTAGTTAGTCTGTCTTGTAGTCTGTGCGTTACCAAATTTTTGTGGACGAGCTAGCTCAAAAACTAATGTGAATATCGAAACCAAATTTCACACGTAGTTTTGGTTCATTGAGATTAAGAGCTGATTAGATTTTGGTGCATATCGAACCAAAATTAAGGGGGGGAGGGTTAAAAATTAAAAATCTAGGCTATTTGAGCAAACTCAACCAAATTTTGTATACATAATCGGTGGGACCCCAGAAGTCAAAAAATGCAAAAACCAACCTCCCAAAATTGGCGGGGGAGGGGGGGTGTAGTGTTAAAAAATGAAAATATATGCTCTTGTACTAAACTCAATCAAATGTTGTATACATAATCAGTGCGACCCTTGAAGTCTAAAAATGCAAAAACTAACCGCCGAAAATGGGTGGGGGGGGGGGGTCAAAAAATGAAAATATAGCCTCTTGTTCCAACCTCAACCACATTTTGTATACATAATCAGTGGGCACACGGTAATCTAAAAATGCAAAAACTAACCCCCTACATGATTATAAATAATTTTATTAAATATAAGTGAGAGGCCAGGTTGTATGGTAAAGTCAAGTGGATGGCCCCATCAGAACACGTCAGCTTATTTGTTATTGGGTAACTTAAATAAAGATAAAAATAAATAGCTAATCTTACCGGAATGCTGTGAATCTCCGCTGTGATCACCTGGTCTCCAGTAGGTACAAGTGTTGTCTCGCTTTTGGCTGAGCGTCAACTGAAAAGAAAACATTTTTTTATACTTGAATAAATTCCCATTATTTCTTGTTTCTTATCATTATCGACTGGACATAGTTGAAATAAAATAATTTTAAAAATTTTACCTATCACTTTCCATGAATTATCTATTTTCTATAGAGTAGGTACAGGATGAGTCGTAAAATCCTATCAAACACAGGGCATTTCAGAAAATATGAGATTTATATATATAGGAAGGTTTTTATTGTGTTAGAATCTGTAAGATGTCTCACTTGTCTAAGAGGGGTAATATATATGGGGTGCTTTTTTAGTTAATGTGAATTTATTATTATTATTTTTTTTTATTAAATATTGAAATGAATTATATTTTTCAAATTTCAAGGGGAAGGAGTATAAATTTTGATTCATTCTAGCGGGATATTATAATACTTATAATAGAATCTACCCGGACCAAATAAGGCCCAGTTCCAAACACTATCAATATTATTGCTAAAATATTGGCAGTTTTATCATTTGAGTTGTGTCTCCGACTAGGTACTCCTCCTGTCCTATAGTGGCTACCTGAGAAAGTACATCAATGTAAGTGAAGGTTCCACCATCTTAGCTTCAGTTTAGGATTTGTTGACTGTTGGAGCTCTTCCCGTTATCTTCAAGGTAAAAACTCGCTTTACAATTTCTGAACTTCTTTATTATGCAAATTACTGGATTTCGTTTAATAAACTAAAAAAATCCTTAAAATTAATTAGTATATCAACAAAGTAAAGAACTAATGAAAACAACACATCTGTTGTCTTGAAGAATCCTAGAATAGTAGAAGAACAGATTTGAGACTTAAACTCCCCACCACTAGGTTTAACTTCATCCGTGATGCTTAAATTAATACCCCCTTCCTACCCCAACACCCACCCGTGTCATTTTAATGTAATAACTTTTTTAGCACTTCCATTTACTTTGTAACAGCATAAGCATGCGAAAAGTTTGGAAACTGTAAACAAATTCTCACCCTTTTATAATTATTATCGCGTTACTGTCTTTATTATTTTTATTCTTTTTGCTCTCACTGAAGAAATTTTAACTTTACTTTGTGGGACGAGAAAAATGGGAATAGAACTTTGTCATTTAAAAAAATGATTAATTAATAACAGAGTGAGTTAATGCGTAGTTGACATTCTTAAGTAAAATTTTGACGACAGGGAGAGGTGTCTGCGAAAGTGTCAGAGTAAGGGGAGAACTAAATACACCCCTTGAGCATAAGAGGCTGCTGCTATACATTAGCAGTCCAGTAATAAAAATAAGAAAATATATAATTATAATTTTCTTTTAAAAATTAACAACAATTTTTTTAGTATTTTAAATATAAAATTATTATTTATTCCTTCAAAATAATAAATTAGGAAGAAAAAGTTATAGCTTATCAAGAATTAATTAGTATCCCAGATAGGAAGTGCCAGACTTATACTATTGGGCGAAGCTCGAACTAAGCCTGGTTTGCCAGAGCTTATCTGCCTAGTCATTGGTCGAGCCTTAACCAATGCTCGCTGCCTAGCTTAAGCTGGGCGGCCATCTAAAAAAATGTCGTGACTATTAAAAAAAAACTCCCACTTGTAAACAGCCATAAAGAGAAATTAGTCTTGTGTTCTTTTGATAATATAATTGATCACAACGCATTCTAATAAAGAATAGGAGCCATTATATGAGCTATGTAAACTTAAAGTAAGACAAGTTTCATTTTGATTAGAGAAATGCAAGAGTGAAGACTTATTCAATCCAAAAAAAAATAAAAAATAAAAACTATAAAATATCAGCGAACAGT
This sequence comes from Forficula auricularia, assembly GCA_024734495.1. Classification (NCBI taxonomy): domain Eukaryota; kingdom Metazoa; phylum Arthropoda; class Insecta; order Dermaptera; family Forficulidae; genus Forficula; species Forficula auricularia. The sequence continues at coordinate 3,725,092 of JALMQS010000085.1, read as the reverse complement.
TCAAGCTAGAAACCTGAAAATTTCCTCAGATGTGCAGTTAATTTAAGAAAAATTGTCATATGTATTATTATAATCAACAGATTTAGTTACTGAGAGAAGTAGATGTGTTGAAATATAAGGAGAAATCAATGAGGTTGTCCTCTGCTTGATGCAAATAAATCTATAACTATACTAAGCGAAGACATAAGGCAACAATGTGGGATTCCTAATATCTTGTAGTGATCATATCTTGAATATGGGTGACGAGGGTCTAGCGAAGCAAGCTCTTCTAAAAGTCCTCGTGGATACCCTTATAGGATAGCTGAATATAGGTTAGCGTAAAAAGGGAAGAAATATAAAAATAAATAGAAGAATTAATGAAGAATCCACAATTTTCTTAACACACTATAACTGCCTTTGAATTAATTAAATAAATTAAATTATTTATTTTAAAGCCCACTATTACTTTATCACGAATAATTTGTATATAAAAATTAATTATGAAATCGAATTGGGGGGTGAGGAGAGAAAGGAGAGATACCAATCGATTTGATTGGGGAATAATGGAATTTAAATAATTATCGGAAAAGAGGTTTTTTTATCTAATTAGATTTTTCCTCTTATTAAAAACAAGGACTCAAGATGAATAAGGACACTCGATGGTGGAGAAGTAATCTCCGAAATCGAAGCTAAAATACAAGGTATACATTAATTAATGTAAAATAATTGGTTTAATAAAATTTATAAAAAAAAAAAAAAAAAAAAATTGAATTGGAGAGGAGGGAGAGAGGGAGAAGGAAGGATACCAATCGATTTGATTGGGGAATAATGGAATTAAAATAATTATCGGAAAAGAGGTTTTTTTATCTAATTAGATTTTTCCTCTTATTAAAAACAAGGACTAAAGATAAATAAGGACACTCGATGGTGGAGAAGTTATCTCCGAAATCGAAGCAAAATACAATGTATACATTATTAATGTAAAATAATTGGTTTAATAAAATTTATAAAAAAAAAAAAAAAAATAAATTGGATGGGAGGAATGAGAGGAAGATAACCAATCGACTTGATTGGGGAATAATGGAATTGAAATAATTATCGGAAAAGAGGTTTTTTTATCTAATTAGATTTTTCCTCTTATTAAAAACAAGGACTAAAGATGAATAAGGACACTCGATGGTGGAGAAGCAATCTCCGAAATCGAAGCTAAAATACAAGGTATACATTAATTAATGTAAAATAATTGGTTTAATAAAATTTATAAAAAAAAAAAAAAAAAAAAAATTAGAATTAGGGGAGAGAGGAGAGGAGAGGAAGGATACCAATCGATTTGATTGGGGAATAATGGAATTTAAATAATTATCGGAAAAGAGGTTTTTTTATCTAATTAGATTTTTCCTCTTATTAAAAACAAGGACTAAAGATGAATAAGGACACTCGATGGTGGAGAAGTAATCTCCGGAATCGAAGCAAAAATACAATGTATACATTAATTAATGTAAAATAATTGGTTTAATAAAATTTATAAAAAAAAAAAAAAAAAAACAATCGAATTGGGGAAGGAGGGGAAGTGAGTGATTAGCCAATCGACTTGATTGGGGAATAATGGAATTGAAATAATTATCGGAAAAGAGGTTTTTTTATCTAATTAGATTTTTCCTCTTATTAAAAACAAGGACTAAAGATGAATAAGGACACTCGATGGTGGAGAAGTAATCTCGGGAATCGAAGCAAAAATACAATGTATACATTAATTAATGTAAAATAATTGGTTTAATAAAATTTATAAAAAAAAAGAAATCGGATTTATTGAAGAGGAGGATTGGATGGGAGAGAGGATGGATAAAACCAATCGACTTGATTGGGGAATAATGGAATTGAAATAATTATCGGAAAAGAGGTTTTTATCTAATTAGATTTTTCCTCTTATTAAAAACAAGGACTAAAGATGAATAAGGATACTCGATGGTGGAGAAGTAATCTCCGGAATCGAAGCAAAAATACAATGTATACATGAATTGATGTAAAATAATTGGTTTAATAAAATTTATATAAAAAAAAAAAAAAAAAAAAAAGAAATCGAATTTATTGAATTGAGGAGAGATGGGCAGAGAATGTGGAATTGGAATAATTATCGAAAAAGAGGTTTTTTTATTTAATTAGTTTTTTCCACTTATTAAAAACAAGGACTTAAAGATGATCAAGGACAGTCGATGGTGGAGAAATAATCTCCGGAGTCGAAGCTCAAATACAATGTATACATTGATTCATGTAAAATAATTGGTTTAATAAAATTTATAAAAAAAAAAATCGAATTTATCCCTGAAGGACGGATTGATTGGATGAGACAATTTGGAATTGAAATAATTATCGGAAAAGAGGTTTTTTATTTAATTAGTTTTTTCCTCTTATTAAAAACAAGGACTAAAAAGATGATCAAGGACAGCCGATGGTGGAGAAGCAATCTCCGGAGTCGAAGCTCAAATATGTATACATTAATTCATGTAAAATAATTGGTTCAATAAAATTAAAAAAAAAAAAAAATCGAATTTATTCCTGAAAGGACTGAGATAGGAATGGAATAATTATCGGAAAAGAGTTTTTTTATTTAATTAGTTTTTTCCTCTTATTAAAAACAAGGACTGAAAAGATGATCAAGGACAGTCGATGGTGGAGAAGTTATCTCCAAAGTTGAAGCTCAAATACAATGTATACATTATTTCATGTAAAATAATTGGTTTAATAAAATTTAAAAAAAAAATAGAATTTATCCCAAGTTAATTATTAGAAAATATTGAAGGAGACAATAAATAAAAATTCTGCTACACTCGGCACAAAAACTTTCAATTTATCAGAAAATAAATACTATAAATTTTAAATAGGTTATTATACTTATTTATTATTTTTATTTATTTACAAGAGAGCGTACCCAGTCTTGAAAAAGTTCACACATTTTCCTTCAATTATTTTTTAAACTTACTTTTAGTGAGCCACTCTAACGAATGCCACTTCATTTAGGACCAAATTGTATCAGTCATTGATTGCAATCTACTAAAGCAAAAGTAATTGTTAAAGAGGAAGTACTTTTAAATTGTTACGTGCTGGTATAAAAAGAAATATTTAATAGGTTCATACTATATGGTGTAAAGTTTTAATCAAAATCAAACCTGATTTCGCAACTGAGAGCATATCATATCAAAACTGTAATGGAGATTATAAAAACTTTCAATGAAAATACTGCCATTAACGCATAGTCCTAATAAGATAAATAATTAATTTCTCTAATCCTCAAAATAGCCATCAATTTAATTTATTTTTAATTCCATTTGCGGCTTGCCAATCAAACGTTTTCGCTTTTACCCCAAACACGCTAATGACTGGCCCAGATGCGATTAGGATTACTACGAATTTATTCAACTTTTCCATTTAATTTTATTTAATTTTTTATTTCGTATAACTTTATTAAAAGAGATGTAAAGGGATAGTGCCTTTTCGATTAGCCGGGGGAAATATGTTTGCTAAGCCTTTGTGGTTTCGCCTGTATTTATGTCTAATCGGGTTTTCTTTTCGTGCAGAAATTCGAGAAGGCTGGATGTAGGTATAGCCCTTATAAATATTTGAAATGTTCAATGCCTTTATGACACTAGCAACTTCAGAGTTTCCACAATTGTACACTCATTTCAAATAAGTCCCACCAGAGCTCGTGAAAATGTCAGACTGTTAGACAAAGTGGTAGGTATATATTTTTTGATACTCAACTCTATTGTTCAACTCATAATTCACAATTACCTATAGTAAAGATAATGATTTTAGTTAATAGCCAGTCTTTTAAATGTCTCCTCGCATTTATTTAACCATCGAAAGATGTATAAAGCGCGCATGTGCTAGATTTTTCAAAATTAAAATTTTCATAAGGTGTAACGTAGGCGTTGATTACATTTGTTAAAAAATAACAAAACGATTTTTATAGAAATAAATCGGCCTTTAAAATGTATTTTATCTGTCATTTTATTATAAAAATATTCAATCTTTTACAATGGTGCCAAATTTGTCAAACGAGTACGGGATTGGCTAGAATTGGTAGATACATAAACAGCAAAAAGTTTTGGGCTTATGAACCATGAATCCTAATTGTCTGTTCTATATACTCTAGCATTAACTTTTTGCTAGTATTGTCGCGAAACAACTACCTTAAATAATCCATAACAATAATTAATTTTAAAATTTGGAAATAAAATATTTTAAACTCTCGTATAGTCCTTTCTTGTGTCCATCTAAACGCTTTTCAATGATCTATACGCTTAACAGTTTTAGAGCCGCTCTAATAATGAACTTAAATATAATAAACTTTTTTTATTTTAATTATCTTGAGAAAAAAATTGTATTTTCAGAATTTTCGATCCGGATGTTTTAAAGTAAAAAAAAAAAAAAATTTAATCAGTATTCTCTGATTGATGATGAAGGTGAAGTCAAATCTTTGAAACTATAGTCTACTAGCTGACGATCGGGCCTTCGGCCCGGCGTCACCTAGTCTCCCTGGCGGGAAGCGTCTCGTTCATACCAATTTAATAATTGAAATTTAAAATGATACTGTAAGTATTGAAATAATGTGCTGAATTAAAATGATTCAACAATAAGGAACAATAAAGAAAGATTTATTTAACACATTGGCTAAGCACGATCACTATCTGACCAATCAGAATCGTTCTAATAATTTATTTAACACATTGGCTAAGCACGATCACTATCTGACCAATCAGAATCGTTCTAATAATTTAACGCTTTGCCATTGGCTATGCACTGGCCAATCAGATCGTTTCCACATACATATATATCCACATACTTTTCTATTTTATATATATAGATTATACTTCATTTCTAGGTTTGAACATGCCGACCTAATGCCTCCATATTGAATAAAAAACAGGCTTAGGCCTTGTAGAAGAGGGATTGGAGACTGCCAATTCTAAGCCTGGGTTTCAGTGAATGGCTGGACTGCTTAGGACTGAGGGTGGGGCTTAAGCCTGATTGGCAGTCTCAAGGCCAAACGTTTCCATTCTGTTTTTCGAGAAGGGAGGAGCCTAGCTTTTCTGGATCTCCAGTAGTCCCGGTTGCCAATATACAATGGGCTTCTAGAAGTCTAAGTAGAAGGCATGTTGTCCACTGGAAAGTCTAGTTCACATTATTCAAGTAAACGGTAAAGTAAAGAGGCGAGTTTAAAAAAGCATGTACAGCTCGTCTAGTGTAAACAGTTTGTCAAGTAAAAAGTCGAGTAAATGGGAGAGTACTGGGCGAGTCGAGTGAACTCGCACACCGAGCGAAGCCATTTTGGCAAAAAATGATATACAGAACATCTTGACACGGTACAGACTAAATATTTTACCAGAACCTACATTTCACCAACTTCAAGCAACATAGATCAAAGCTACTCGTCGTCCTCAGTTTTGCCTTAGCCATCACCATGTACTTCCAATATGAGTAATACATTCTCTAATGAACAGAGTACTGATGAAGTAATGATTTTCCATCTTATATCGGAAGCATGGGAAACAACTTCATTAGCAGGAAGGAATTTATTTTGTTAATTACACTTTTGTTTATTGTTAAAAACATAACTTTAATCGTTTACTAGGCCGAGCTACTTGACTAATGTGAACTAAGGGTGAAGCGACAACGCGCTACGGAGATGCACCGCGACAATGAGCCAATACTCTATTTACCAAAAACTACTACTAATACTTCTCTACTTCATTTGCTAATTGTCGCGCTTCATCTCCGTAGCGCGTTGTCGCTTCCAGTGGACGACGGGGGTAAGTCGATACATTTTTCCTGACTCCGATTTCTCTGACCAGAAATTCCTTCCGGCTCCGACTACACAGCCGTGATTTATTCATATTAAATATAGTTATTTGTATTTATTTTCTATTATTATTGATACCTAAATTATTCTCCATTTATTTGCATGCGGGGTCAACAAATGGCTTCTTGAAATATAATTGATTTGTTAATGTTAGTTTACATCTTTTATAATTCAATGTAACTTGTGGTTAACGCATTTCGTGCTCAGACTAATAAATAATGAATATAGAATAATTAATTGAATGTAACAAATCTCAAAGCATTTGGTTACTTTAGATTATAATCGAAATATGAGTTTATTAGTGGGGAAATCTAATCGGTTCTATTTGCATTTCGTTTTCAACAGGAAATCCCTTATAATTTGTTCTAACGAATCCTGATCAATGAGTTTGATTAAAATTAACCATAGTTTGAATAAAATTTAAACTAATGAACATTATAATTTGGAATTCTAGGAAAATAATGCATCTCTCTGGTTATAAAATGAATTCATTTGCCTCAGGTGATCAGCAACTATTTGATGGAATACGCTAGTGTGTGCATCACAGGGTTTCCACTTACCTACTCCTTTTCTTTTATCAATAAATCACCCTTTTAACTTAATAATAGCTTTAGCTACTTTTCAAAACTTGGTTTGCTCTCCGCAACTTTGATGATTTGGTAATATTTTCATTGAGTATAATTTGAGTAAAAACTGAAACTTGTCAGTCAGAAAGCTGAATCCTGGAAATATACACTTTACTATTAAGCCAAGACTTTGGGAATGCAGTGTTGCTTTGTAGTCAAATATTTAGCCAATTTATAGGATTAATTGTTTTGTGGAGTTTCATAATATATAATAAAATAAACAAGTTTTAAAAACTCAATATATTTCAGGCTATTCACCACTCTTGAGGAATTTGCCTTGGTTTAATGTAAACTCCTAAATATTTTGAGTAGCCTACAATATAGGTATTCTGTTTAAGAACTCTTTCATTTAACGACTTAATTTTTTCTAATTTTCTGCACTTACATCTAAAATTGGCATCGGCATGAAATTTATATGACTTTCAGTCCTCGGGTTATCGTAGGTATCTGAATTCAGACACATACACACATAAAAATATTATAAATTATTTTTCTAAACACATGTTAGGGGTGGTTTTCTGTGTTAAACCCGCCTATTTGGTGGGGACCTAACAATGAGTTGGAAAGGGCGAGATTGGTGCTTTCCCCAGACTTGGGATTGACCCTTGTCTGAGTACTAGCATATAGCCGCTGTTGTATACATTAAGTGAAATTGCCGATTGCTAGGTGCAATGATTTGACAGAGTCATCTGGCGGAAGTGTCTAAAGGCTCGTAGCCGATCGGCAAAAGGCCGCTACACACACTTCAAACAATTTCTAAGCATAAATATGCAAATAAATGAGCTGCGCCAACTTAATAAGTTGTTACTTGCAGCATTGCCTTATTATTTAACATTTTTAAGGTAACAGGTAAACTATTTAAAATTCTTATAATTAATTCAGAGTACCCCCATACAAATAGGTAGGTACTTTTTAATATATAAAGGTTAAATTGTCGTTGGTGGCAGATTTAAAATTTCTTAAGAAATCATGAGATATTGCTGGTTTTTCTACTAAATCCAATCAGTTATGGATAATTTTTTTACTTGTCAAAATGTATTTACCTTCTCTAGAAATGAACCCGAACAACAGAGTAGCAATTCACTTCCCATGGAAAGTGAATAATTACCTATCTGTTCTGATATGTAATAAAAATTATCCTTCCCAACTCGAATTAAGTAGGTAGAAAGTATTTTAAAACTTTTAATTTAGCTCAAATAAGATATTTATGTCTTATAGATATCGCTAGATGGCTCATTTTTGGAAAAGGTGTTAGTACACTTAGGAATCTTGAAACGTGAATTCTTTGTGAAATCTCGAATTCGCATTTACGAGACCATGATAATTTCGTTGGTTAAATGGTAACATGCTAAGATGGAATCTCTGCTGGAAAACCTTGCTATTTCATTTCTATTATGAATAATAGCAAGTGGTAGTTGTCGCTGTCCTTGTGATTAGAGAAGGTTGTGTGCTCCGTGAAGTCCCTCAGGCTAAAATGCGTGGTGCTTTAATTGCGAGTGTAGAGCGTATACTGATCTAGGGATTCCCCCCAGCTCACCCGCCTGTTTGCCCTGTTGTTGTTGGCGATGTTACAACAGAAGTTTGCACCTTAACAAACCACACGGGTTGGACTTTTAACAATGTTAACAACATTCGGAAACCAAACGACGATCTCTATACAGCCCTCAGGGTGGCCATCTATACCTATTCACTTTTATCGTTTCCTGGGAATCCCCTGACAATTACATGTTAATTATGCCCACGGTTCTATTTTCCTCCTTTATTTCTTTTGCTTGTATTTTTCACTAGACATTTAAAAAAAACAAATGATACGAAAACAAAGAGGAGCAATAGTCAATAAAAAAAGATAAGCTCGTCACGTGCGAGTTGGGCTCTCATAGTAAGGGTAACGTACCTACTTCCGTGCCCTAGCTTTAGAAGTTTTATTTGTTTTTTCCAAAAAGTGCTACTCTCAGTAAAATAATGAATTAATATAAAAATATCAAAGTGAATGAAATCGAAAGATATTTTTTTAATAATTTTGCATTCATAACCTGAAGTTCTGGGGATCAATATAATTATTATATTCAAATGAAAAATAGAAGATAGATCATTTACCGTTGTAGATACGAGAAGAACTCCACAAAGTATTCAATTCATCCATCCCAGTAGAAAGCCCATTCCAAAAATGAAAAAATTCACTTCACTATATATTTTAAAATATCACTTGGAAAAGTAAAATCAAAAAAATTCACGTCAAAAAAATTAATTTAATTACTTACAATTATTTAAATCAAATTTAAATTTATAGAAAGAACAAACATTTTAATTATAAAATTAGAAGTAAAGGGAAACTTTTTTAAAACTCAGTTACTATGTTTGCATTTTTGGGGAATTAATTTTAAATAATAGGTAAATATCTAAAATTAATAATAATTTCGAATTAATATTTTTTTACTTAGAGTCAAAAGGCCGTTGCTAGAATAATATAAATTAAGAAATTAATCTCTAATAGTCTTAAACAGGTCTGAACTTGTATTTGGCTAAACTAGAGCGCCCTCAAAAGTACTTATAATTAATAATGAACTTAAATATAAAAGAAATTGTTTATTTGGCCTACCTATATTATAACAGGCTTTAAAATTACAATAAAATCGTTAAAAAATTATAAATTACACATTTTTTAAACCAGAAGTTCTAAAAGAAGTCCAAAACTTAATCAGTTCTCCTCATTGAAAATACAAACATTTAGCACAAGAACGAACTTTTCATTCTTAAGTTATAGTGGATATCTGAATCCAGACAAACAGACAGAAAAAAATAATCGTTGAAAATGATTTTTCTCCACGTTCCAGATATTTTTCAACACAATGATCAAAAAAAAATTTTGAGTGGGATTTCGACTCTATAGGGTTAAGGAAACTATCCCAAAAACAGGCTTGGTATCGACTTCTGAGGTGGCAAACCCTTCTACAAAATAATACAAACATAGATATTTAAGATTTAAATTGGCCTTTTTTCATTTAGTTTTTAGTTTTTAAATTAACAATAATTGATAATATTTGAAAAATTATATATAAAAAATTGATGATAAAATCTTATAAATATTGTATTCTAAAATGTTTGAATGTTGTAGGTCGTGGGAAAAATGTAACCGAAAATAGAATTTTAGAAATCTAGAAGTCAGAAAGATTTAATCTATATCTATATAATAAGGAAAAGTAAAATTTAGGGAGTTATAATGAAAGCTCTTTTAGTATACTTCACCATACCTCGTATAGTATGATAAAGTAAAAATAAAATACTAAAATTTGTGATGAAATTTTTTTATACCATCATTTCTGCTGTATTTGGATGTATAGGAATCAAAATATTCATCAGTACTACGAGCAACTTTTCAAGAGACCTGTGTAATTTATAAAATAAAATCCGCGAGAGATATTCCGTTAAACTTGCTCCTTTCAGCTGGAATTGCAACAGACAATTTTCATGCAATCCAATGTTGTTGTTGTTGTTGTTGTAGTTGTGCGCTGGTCTTTTTTGAAATTCAATCGTCCCATCGCACGGCCTTCGAGACACTTAATTTCCATTTCATGCTTCACCTCTCTCATTTCTGATTCAATTTCAATACACACACCACGGCTCGGATCTACCCCGGCTCCGCTCCACTCCACCTCTCTATAATCAAATAATTTCCATTGAAAAAAAAAAAGAATTTAGTAGAATTGGTTTCGCAATATAATTTCAAATGGAGCAAAGCAATTAAATTCTCTTGACAGAATGACTACTTCCTTTATTTGGATTCTTCCGCTCTTTTTATTTCAAAAATACTTTTCTTATCTATTTAAAGGATAAATTACATAAAATTAAATTTAAAAAATCTGATATATCTCATGCACACCTTGAGATTTTCACTTACCACGATTTAATAGAAAGCTAACATTAATTATAATAATTAAAAGTTATATTGAATTTCTTAATACCCTAACTTTTATTCGTTGGGATAAACAATGACATTTTGTTCTCTGTTTGATGAATGGTAGGTATATGGTAGATATATGTTGCAGTAAGAACTCGTTTTTAGTAACAACGCATTCTTACTATGTAGTTAAAACACGTTTCACTGAATACCTTTTGTGGCAACTAAAATTTATTGATGTTGGTTGAATTTGGTCCAAAGGTCTAGAATCTTCATTTTTCACCTTCCGCCTCATTTTGGGTGTTTATTTTTTAAAAAGTTTTAAGCAAAAATTTCAAAAATTACATCCTCTTACAACTTACTATTTCTAACACGAAGAACATTTTCAGATTTTAAAAAAATTTTTGAAAAAATGTCAAAAAATGAAATTCTGAACACAGTTGAGTTCAACATTTCATGCATCAGTAAACATTCTAGTTGTTACAAAGGTTTTCGGCTAACGCGTTCTATCAAGTAAGAACATTCTTACTAAAAAACGCATTTTACTGCAACGCGCCTGTTAGTATTGCCCACCTCGGACCCCGCACTCCATCCATTCCGGACCCCACCCCTTGCCCTCCAACCCTGCGCACCACACCCCCGCCTAGCCCCCTGGACCCCCCCCCCCGCTATGCCCCCTGGACTTCACCCCCCACCCTACTCCGTCTCACTCCTCACCCCACCCCCATTCCACCCCCGCAGCCACCCTCCTCACGCAGTTTTTACATTTCTAGCCTTCTAGTGACCCACAGATTATGTATACAAAATTTGGTTGAGTTTGGCCCAAGAGAAAGAATTTTCATTTTTTGACCCTCCTCCCCATTTTGGGTGGTTAGTTTTTGCATTTCTAGCTCTCTAGAGGCCCAGAGATTATGTATACAAAATTTGCTTGAGTTTGCTCCAAGGGCAAGAATTTACATTTTTTTCACCCCCCCCCCCTTTTGTGTGGTTTTTGGGGGAAATTTTTTAAACAAAAGTTGTCAGAAATTACATCCCCTACAACTTTGTTCATTATAAAATTTGCCGTAGGGTTAATAGTTTAGGAGTTATTTGATAATTTTCATTCGTGCGCCCCCCCCAAACCCTCTTCTGGGGTCAAAATATCAAAATGTTATATAGCTAAAAACGTAAGTTAGAAGACATCTGATAGAAATATGAAATTTCATAATAATCCCTTCAGCCGTTTTGACGTGAATCGTGAGCAACTTTTCGCGGAAACCACTGAAACAGACAGACATACAGACATACATACAGACAGACAGGAATTTTGTTGAGCGTGTTTTCGTTCATAACTTTGCTTGAAACGTGTGCAACCAAAATTTGGCGTGATTTGGAGCAATGTACAGACATAACCTTAATTTTATATATATATGTAGATTAATTAATTGAGCTCTTCATTTTTTTTTTTTTTTTTTTTATTTATACACAAAAATCTTGTACTACCTATATTTAGAATTAGAAATCCTCTCGTCAAGTAAGCTTTTAATTTTAAAATTAAGAGGTCACTCATTAATTTACAAGTTTTTTTTATTAAAATAACATATGAACAGTGATATTTTTTTAATTCTCATTGATTGGCGATTCACTATATCAAATTACCCTTGGAAACTAGCTCATTTTGTAAGGGTTTAAATTTCCTTCAAAATCAACTATAGTGAGTGCGCCACAGGAATTTCACTTACAACTCTCTTTTCTTTCAAATCAATTTTATCAATTTATAACTTTCAAATTAGTCCTCTTACAGTGTTTCAAAAAAGTTAAAAAAAAAAAAAATTATATATCAGAGAACATGTGAACCTACATTTTATAGGAAAATCGTACCTACGAATCGATTTTGAGAGAAAAAAAAATTCCTCCCAAATAGGATGTCGATTTTAAAAGCTTGCCATACCGTTCTTGTTTGATTTGATTAAGTTTTAAATTTCGTTGCTTCATGACTTACTTATGCTGAGATAATATCTCATACATTATATCAGTTGCTTAACAAGTCCCAAATGTGCTGTGATTATTATTATCATTATTTTTATATCATGATTGAAATATTGTAAAGGAGCTAATTTGAATAATTCAAATAAAATGGGGTTTTTAAGTAAAATTCAATTGGTGCAAAAAATCAGTAATTTTGAAGGAAATTTAATCCATTACAAATCGAGCCTAAATTCAATATCATAGAGTAAAACCTCAATGAATGGATTTTTTTAAACAAAGGCCACGGTTTTCATGTTATTTATTTGAAAAAACTTATAAATTAATGAGTACGTCTTAATATTAAAATTAAGAGCACCCTTTAGGAAACAATTTTAATACACAGTATAAAATTTTCGTGTATAAATAAAAAGAAATAAAACTAAAAATAGTTGCTTCCAAACGAAAGACATATACTAGTATACCTATGGTACATAGTATATATCGCTTGAAATTAAGCTTTCTATGATTTTCCACATAGTTTTATTTATCTATTAGTTTTCATAGAGCATAGTCAACAATAAATATATCCATATAACTGATACCCCGAATTGGTTGGTATAATTTATTCCATTCAATTGTATAATATTTAGGTAGTGGTTTATATGGAATTAATTTCTGGTTCATGTTCAACTCGCCACTTCAATTAAAAATTTGATTAATTCATATAAATTGGCCTTTCACTTACCATTTATTCTTTTTAGAGAATTGTAAAGTATTGGCATTAAAAAAAAATAATAATAAATACAAATATTAAATAAAATATTTTTTTAACCTCTTCTTTAACACATGAACATTGTGAATAGTCGAGGCTAAATATATAATATAAAATACGACCCATAATATAATTTTATTCAATTCTTATTCAACTCGTTTCGCAATTCGCACAAATAATGTATGCGAATTAACTTCAGTTTAATGTTCACTTTGATCTATTGTTCGAAATTCACATGAAAAGAAAACTATACTCTTCATCCTATATATTTACAAATGAACTATAGAAAAAAAACAGCGAGTCCATTGAATAGGCATAATAAATAGATAGGGTGCTTTTTGATGCTTGCTAGCTTTTTGCCGGGGATGTTTTTCAGTTGAATTCATTGAGTATCGCCCTCTGTTTACGTACATACGATTCTTTTGAAAAAATAATCAATAAATACCTGTTTTCCATTTTCATTGTAAGTGTGTTTTGTGCTAGCGAATTACCCCTCCAAGAGCTTAGGCGTTTCTTTTATTGCAACTCATCTTCTTATCTATACTTATCAATGGCGGTTGGTGACTTTTCAACCAGGGGATGCTGTCCAAAAAAGTAGGTATACACTTTATTTTTTGAAATTTTATTTAAACTTTGCTTTTTTTTGGTAAATTTCATCGAATGGGGCATCATTTTCGATATATTTCAAATTTAATATTAGATTTTCAAAAAATAAATTTTAGGATCTTTGCCCCAAACGGATACTTATTTGTGTGGTGAGGGTAGGATTCAGAAATGTATTATTGTGACTTAAATTCCACAGTCCCTGAGATGGAAATCGACCATCTTCCACAATGAATCAGCATCACCTATAAGAAAATCTTAAATTTCTCTTAATTTTATTGCTATAAGCAAGAGCACTTGTCTATTTCACCCTTAGTTATTTCAGATCTTATAATTATATTGAGAATTCTTAGAAATGGATTATTCTAAAGATTCTCGAGTCATCTTTATTTATTCCTTTTTTGTATTATTTTTATTTTAATAGTTCCTCAGCGAGAACAATTTTTACTCGACTCAAGCTCGTCCGGACTTTTCTTTGTCATGCTTGAACTGGAAGATATACCAAGCAGGGACTTCAAACCTTCTATCCGGACTCTTTTCGGAAAAATCATTCATTTTAATTGCCCCTTGAAACCATGCAACAATTTTATTTCATTTCGAGAATCAATATACTTTTCAAAACAAAAAATGTCTTTATGGAAATATTTGAAATAACGGATATTTTTAAAATGTAAACATCCACCTGAAAAGTTGCGCCCTATCAGTTCGGACCTTCGGACTGGTGGTCCTGGCGGGCAGCCTCTCAGGATGCGATTATTAGGTGTTGTAAAAATGATTACCTTCCAAAAAAACACTTGGGGCCCAAAAACGTATTTATTTTTTTTTAATATGAAAATTGATAATATCCCAATCGAAAGGACTTCAGTAGTTTTATTATAAATTATAGCAGGATCATTTGATTTTTCGTCTAATGTTCCTTAGATAAAATTAAGACAGCTCTTTAGATGAATTAGATACTAAGCAGGTCCTCAAGAAAATAAAAAATTTGTTTACGCTCATGAAGAAAAACTTTCTTTTACACTCTTAAAGATCTGGGTTCGTCTCCATCCTCTTTATAGCTCTATTATGGTAGGTATATATTAGCCTACTATTCTGCAAACTCTGGAATTCCATTTCTATTAATATTAATCAGAATCTCTAAATCGTTTAAAAACTAAATATTTTGAATGATTATTTAACCGAAAAAAGACTAGATTATTATAGTATATTCATTCAGATTACTTGTGATTATTTTTTGTTAATATTTTATTATCATTTCATTTTTGGATTTTTTACTATAAACATTGCTAATTATATCTTCCATTTCTATTTTTGCTTTGTTTGGTATTTTTTTTTAAAATTTGTTTTCAAATTTTCATTTATTTATTCATATTATTATTTTTATATCTACCTCTGTTTTAATATCTTTATTTTTGTACTTATATTTTTATCGTTGTTTCGATTTGTTTTTGTTTTTTTCATCATTTTAATTTGTTTCTATATTATCAAAAAGCTTGTAAAGCTTAAAAATACAATGTATACCTACAATCTATCTTCTGTGTTATATGGGACCCACACAAACTCCAATATGTATATATAGGTATTCATAAAATGCACAAGATTCCTACAACTAAAAACAATATATTATTATATTAACAATATATTATATAAGGTTAAAAAGTTCAGGCTCAGCCGGAATAAAGAAAAATATCTTTAAAGCCAAAGTTTCGATTTTATTTATTGAATGCAAAAGGGTAGAGGCGTAGGTGCACCCTGGTTTTTAAGATTATAGTGTCGAGAAAGACGGAGGCCGGGAGAGAGTTCCAGTTCCTCGAAGTCATGCAGACGTATTGGTGAATGAAGTGGTCCGGCACTTTTCCAATTTAACATCGAAAGGGTGTTGGAAATTGGCAAAACGCGTGCTACGGGCAAAGCACGCCTTGGGAGGGAATTACCCAGTTTAACTCATCAGAGCACATGCCGTGATAGTATCTATATAATAAAGTCCGAAGCACATAATTCTTCGATAAGATAGCAAGTCGAAAAAGGAAGTAAGGGTCGGATTATTTTCATATCTTCCTCAGGTATTCAGATAATGTTTTTTTGAGAATTCGTTAATCTTATGAATAAATACATGTACATCTCATGTATTAACAATCTGAAGTCCTGAAGAAGTTTTAAAAATAAACCGAAAAATCGATTTCAGAAATAGTTTTCTTTATTCTAGCTGAGTGAACCCTTTAATCTTATATAATTTACCTACCCATTAATTTCTTTTAATTTATATTATTCCTATATACGAGCCCCGTCCCATCTCAATTGGCCCACCTATATTTTTTCTTTTTAAATAAAATTATGCTAATTCACGGTAAATTTAATTTAAATATTTATTTTTATTATCATTTGGAACAACATTTTAAACAATTTAAAACATTTTATTGTAACATTTAAATTAAAATTATTTTTTAATTGTTAAAAACATATTTTTATATAAAAAATAGTTCTTTGTTTTTCACGATTTTTTTATTAAGAATCTTTGAATATGTGAAATAATCAAGTAGGCTTTGCCTTTTTCCAACAGAAGAAAGTTTGTTTTGTTTATTATTAGTAAAAATGACTCGTGGAAAGATTGTTGATGAAAAAATTTGGGAAATTATTATCAATTTATTTAAAAAGGGAAAATCAAACGCGGAAATTGGCGATCTAGTTAATTTATCAAGGTTTACTGTCAGAAATATTATTCGAGTTTATAAAACAACGGGTACAATAGCTACAAAACCTCGATATGCGTCGAAATCCAAAATATCAGATGCTGATAGACGGGCATTGAAGAAGATTATTAGAAAAAACAGGCGTTCGAACTATGGGTGAATTATCTGTTCTTTGGAGCGATGATGTGGGGCGAAGTGTTTCAAGATCCACGTGCCATAGAGAAGCCCTTAAGTTAGGTTTTAAAACTTACAAGCTAATTTTATTGCAACTTATTCCAATTTTTTTTTTGTAATTTTACTAATTTTTTTTAGGCGAAAGAAAATCCACTCTTGACGTTAATACAAAAGAAAAACCGACTTAAATGGGCTAAAAGTCACATTAATTGGACGAGTGATGAATGGAATAGTGTCCATTGGAGTGATGAGGCTCGTTTTGAAGTTTCTGTTGGGGACAATCGAAGCAGAGTTAGTTGGATAAAAGATTTCACTGTCGATGGTAACAGAATTGTTTTTATTTTAGGTTAAAAATAAAATGAGGGAGTCTTCTGTTTTTTAAATAAAATAATTTTTAATTTTTAACCAAAAACGAAGCAGAGTTATTCGTCAGAAAAATGAAGCTTACAATTCAGATTGTTTAAAAAAGAAAGTAAAATTTCATGCTTCAGTTATGGTATGGGGTTCAATGTCTGCTAGAGATGTTGGAAAACTTCACTTCATTGATGGAATTGTAAACACCAATAAATATTTAGATTTTAAAAAAATCGTTACTTCCAACAATGGCAGATGCATTGCAGAATAATAATAATTTTGTGTTCCAACAAGACGGGGCGGCCTGCCATACATCAAAAAAATTTTAAAATGGCTTTCTGATCATAATGTTCCACTTTTGGAGTGGGTGGCAAACAGTCCCGACTTGTCACCAATAGAAACTCTTTGGCACACAATGAAAAACTATTACGAATACAACCAGCTAGAAACGTAGTCGAATTAAAACACAAACTTCAAAATATTTGGGATACTTTCACTCAAGATAAGTGTCAAAACTTAATAAGTACGTTGCTCAAAAGAATTCAAGCCGTAATTGAAAATAAAGCCGACGTCACACAGTGGTAAAGGTTTTGGATTTTGTATGTTTTCCTTGTTTTTAACAATTAAAAAATAATTTTAAGTTAAATGTTACAACAAAATGTTTTAAATTGTTTAAAATGTTGTTTCAAATGATAATAAAAATAAATATTTAAATTAAATTTACCGTGAAATAGCATAATTTTATTTAAAAAGAAAAAATATTGGTGGGCCAATTGAGATGGGAAAGGGCTCGTATATATTTTATTTTATAAATACTATTTTATTACTTTCTTGACCACGAACTTTCCCAGTCATTATATGTTAAAAAAGAGGAGTAATTGAAGATTGTGTAGTGGGCATTCTCGTTTTTTCTTCTGTTTCTAGTGTTGTTTGCTAACGATTTTTCGAAAAGGATTGGATACAATTTTCTTTCACGTTTATTGTTAAATAAATAAGAAAAAAGAAATATTTATTTCCAACTAACTCTTTCTCGTCTCGTTCGTTTTCTTTTTATTTGTTCTTAAACGTAGTTTCTCCGTTCGCTTTAATTTCAAATATTGTGCAACACTCCATCGTGTTACATTTTCTCTATAATATTGTCTCTTACGGTGTTCTATTTTAAGGTTGCGAGGCGGTAAAAGCGAGAAGAGAATACATACAACTAAAGAGTTGTTCATCCGACAATTAATTTAACTTGTATTATGGAGAATAGAAACATCTCTCCATTCTCCTTTTAAATAGAATAAATTTGTTCTCTGACACTTTTTGGAACATTGAACACATTAGAATATAGACATGGTCCTTTCAGTGCTATAGCTGCTCTCTCTGGAGTTTTTAGAATAATTAACTCTTTCTAGATATATAATTTTAGATTTTCATTTACTTAATAATTAATGCAGATCAAAATACATGAGTCCAGAACAAAACATCTGTTTGAATGCAAAAATAAACGTTAATAAAATGGTCCGATAAAATCGAAAACATAATTGAGAGTTTTACCAACTGTCGAATTTATAAGAATGAATCAAAGAGTGTCTTGTAAATATATATACTTACCCATATATATGTATATATGTATATATGAAGCTATAGTTTCTAAGACTATTCTTTCATAAATTAATTAACATTAAACATTAGTTTTAATTTTATTTATTTCTAAGTAAGTGAACCGAGAAAATAAAACAATATATTTCAATAATTTCTGTATGTTGATTTTTTAGATCTAGAAATTATTTATAATTTTTTGAAAAGAGAAAAATGAAATTGAACCCCCGACACGATTCGAATCTTTCTTTTATAGCAGAAGATTGCGTTTACCAACTACTGGACGAGTTCTCATCCTGTCGAGATGGCTCGAAAATGGAATATATAATATATATATACTATATACTCGAGTATTAAAAATCAACAATCTTGGTAGTATCGACGTGAAAATCTTTTTAATTTTTATTGAATAAATATGTGTATATTATATATTTATTTACAAAAACAGAGGATATGACATGGTCTTTGAGTTATTCTGATAGAAACAAACAATTTTGAAAAATTACAAAAAAATAGCTATTAACTATTGATTAGAGCCAAATTAAGGATCTTTGAAAACCAAATTGTAAATATTTAAAGAGAAATATGAATGCCAAATTGATTAACTCCATAAAACAAAAAGTGGAGAAATGCAATGAAATAATGTTACAATATTATTACAATATTTATTATTCAATGACCAAATTTTTTTGTCATTTAGTGGTACTAATATTATTAGAGAAATGTGTTTTGAATATAAATTACAGTTATGAGTCAATCTAGTTCTTTGACATTAAAATTTAATAAAATTCAGAAATTGGAGTTAATCGATTAGTTATAGTTATCAAACAATTGGACAAAACAATTTAAAATTTGGCACATACCTTTGAATTAATAAGCTTCATATATTTTATAAGTTTCACCCTACTTGTTTAAACCATTCACTAACAAAAAAACAAAATGTATAATCACTAAAATGTGCACAAATCATACCGAGTTTTGAAATACTTTTCTATTTTTCTTTTGGATAATTTATTACCATTTCAAAATATTTTATGCCAGATTATACTTATGAGTTAAGACATTCAGAAATATTAAATAAATAAAATGGTCAACTCATAATTAATTAATTGATATATATATTTGATAATGGTTTAAAAAGAAAAGTGTTATATTGTTTTGTTTTGTTTTTTTTGAAAAAAATCCCTTCATTTTTCTCTGTCTGAATATCATCCTTCATTTTCCATTTTCCTTCCCATTAACGGTACTGAACGGCGACAAGATAAAATAGGGGAAGGATTGGAGGTTAGAGGGTTGTAAGAGGAGAGGAAGGAAAGACGAGATGATAATATCACCAAATTATATTGATAAGTTTGTAAACAAGTCTTAGACCCGGGCCGGAGGCAAATAACTAAGAGGAACTGTTGCTGGCTGACCGGGCCTTTGTGTCTAGGCTTGCCTTGTGATTAATTAGAGCCCCCCAACAGCTGCCATCAACACCCCCCTAGTGCCTTCCTTGCGTTGAATTAACAACTCGAGGCCAGAGAAAACCCCCACTAGGCCTGCCTGTACGCTCGTCTTAATTATTTAGTTAACACTTGGCAACACCGTCTTCTGCATTTCCCAGAGAGACTTCCGAAAAATACGAAAAGAATAGGGGTTGATAGAGTGCTCGGATGGGATATTGTCACTTAAAAAGAAATTCTTTAGACTCTTTCATTTTATTTTTATATTTAGCTTTACCAATTAAGTATACATTGAGTTTATTTTTTATAAAGTAAATGTTTTCTAAAGATTTTTTGTTGGAAGATTTTAAAATGACTGACAAAGGTAACAATTTTATTCAAAATCCCTATTCATTGAGTTGAATAGATATATACAATACAAAATACAATAGACGTTTCAAAACACTTTCACTTACGACTTTATAAAGATTGCAAAAAAAAGCTTTGACTTTGCTTTCACAAAATTTCCTTGAAACCTACATATTTGTGTGTTACTTATATTGTTATAAGTTTCAATCTGTTTAAAAAACGGTTAGCGTTTCATGATACAAACATTATTAACCAGTTTCAAGGACAAAAAAAATTGATCTAATAGTTCTCAACATTGAGAAAAGACAATGATAGGTTTTTATTAATTAAATTAATTATTAACAGAAAATAAAAAAATAACAGGCTAGTGATTACTAATAAAACAGATAAGTGTCTGTAAGTCTATTCATAACACGAGTTTGTGAACTAAAAATTAAATAGTTAGTTAAATAAATAAATAATAATTAATTAAAAATAAAATTGATGGAAAAAACATTTTGGCCCTGTTTATAAATTTAAATTTAGGAAAAAAATGAAGATTTTTTGTAAGAATTGAATAAAATTTAAATAAAAGTTAAAAGTAAAGTATTATTTTTAATTTAAAATTCAGGTAAATAGCTCGATTGCTTTTTGCAGCTAGAATTAAATAAAAAGACAAATAAAAGTAATTTATTTCATGTTTATTCATTTATAGTAGGAAACCCACTTAGACAGGCATTGCAATACCTACATAAAGATAAATTATGTTGACTGTAGTCTCACAAACAAGTCTTTTCATAAACATAGACTAATAAATAATGTTCCATGTATCAGAAAAAGAATATTCGTAAGAACATAAAAAACTATTAGCTAAAAAAATTAAAAAATCAACCCCGAACTCAATCTACATACAAAAAATAGAAAATGTAAAACAAAAATTAATTTTACCATATTATGCTAAAATTTAGGAAATTTTAAAATAAAAACTAAAACTACTAGAATTTAACACAATATGATATTTATGTTCCCAAAAATAATTGATTGTTGTAGCTGAGAGAATAAAAAAGATAAATTACCTAATATCGAGAAGGAAAGAGTATACCTACGCTATAGCTTAAAAAATGAAAAGATTTCGAGGCAATTTTCGTGGGAAAATCTGAGAGAAATTTAAAAATTCGAGCTAGTGAACATTTTCGTGATTCTAAAACCAGAAAAAATAAAATTCTCTTGCTGAACATCTGAGAATAAATAACCCTCATTTTCAGAAGAGTCAATTATCAAATTAATTAAAGGAAAACATCAATTGAATTTTTAGAAATCTTAAAATCATATAACAAAAATCCACATCATTACCTGAAAATCAAAATTGAAATATCAACTAGACCAGGGTTGTCCAGCCCGCGGCCAGCGGCCCACACTACAATGAGTGTGGCCCAACATAAAATCATAAACTAAAAGCTTAACTACGTATATAAGATAGAATAGTTAAAAATTCTTCTTCTTCTCATATTTTCATTTTCTAAAATATTTATTATTTCAGTCATTTATATGCTACGAACCAAGTTTATAGTTATCATTCTAGTGCAAGGATACAAGGAATTGGGGTTTTCTAGAACAATCACAATTAATTGTTAATTTCTCTTCCGGACTAAAACTTGTCAGAACTTGTCTTTTAGATATTTGCACGTTCTTACAAATAAATAACCTAGATAGGGATTATTATATCAGTGACCCTTTTAAAAAGTAAACAAGAAATTGGAGTTTTCTAGAACAATCGCAATTAATTGATAATTTCTCTCTTGGACTAAAACTTGTCAGGACTGTCTTTTAGATCACCTTCTTACATGTCAATAGATAGTGGATAGTCAGGTATTGTCAAATCCGTGACCCTTTTAAATAATAAATTATCATTCCTCATATCCTGCTTTAATCCCATTCGATTTAAACCAGGACTGCCCAATCCATGGCCTAATATAAAGTCATAAAATTTTTTAAAACATTGAGATTTACCATATATACAGATACTGGAAAACAAACAACAATTTGGCCTGATAATTTTTTTCTCTAAAATAAGAAATCTGAAAATCTAATGAGAAGTTTTCGAAAAATAAAAGTGCTAATTTTAAATTTTGAATCTTGAACTTTCAATTATAAAATTTACGAAAAGTAAAATTATTGGAATCTCACTATGAGCTAAAAAAAATAATAAAGTTCTTATTTCGATATTATTAACTTTTTTGAATAACAAATATCAATAGAAATATAATATTTTAGAGATCCAAGACAATTTTTTTCTTCAAATGTGTCCCATTTAAGCCAAAAGGTGGACACCCCTGAACTAGACCTCTGGAAAATTTTTTTTTTGAAAATTAAAACAGCGAAATAAAAAGTGGAAAAGACCTACTTCCTTCTTTCTCCATTGTTTGAGTACACCCCAGACAGGTACATAATCATATAAAATTGAAAATATTTAGTTTGCTGATATCTTCATTACATACACATATACAGGCATATGACTATTTGGATCAAGGAGATGACAACCTCATTGATTTATAAAACAATTTTTCTTCAAGAAAGTATTAAAAGAACATCACATCTTGAAATGCTTTGCTAATGTTTTTTTATTGATTTTGTTGTTTCTGCAAGATTAAAAAACAAAAACAAAGCTGACCACATTTTGCAGGAACCTCTTCAATTTTAGTATAACTGTTATCAACTGCATGTTATCGTGCGTTGATGTTTATTTAAAATGGACCGAATTCCAAATGTGATGGTAAACACGTCCACAGATGCATCTGTTCCACTGGTGGGTGCATCCTGCATGTTCTCTCTAATGGTCGCATTAGTACCAGGGGGTGTCGAGGATGAAACTAATGACATTGCCGGCACCTGGGCTCAGGTCATTTTGCTATTCATTTCAATATTGCTAGTTAATAAACGATTAAGATGGCTCCATTAATTTAGTTTCCTTTAATGGCATACTATATGACAAATGCTTAAAATCGACAGTCTTATGCCTCCTTTTAAAAACAGGTGTTAACATCTATTTCTTCAAAAATATATATTAAATAAATAATCGTTTCAATAAGTCACGGGGAAATTGAATGGTTGAGGACGGTTATTGTTTTGTTCCATGATAATGAAATTAATTAGTGTTTAAAAAAAATTGAATGGTAAAAGCCTAAACATTTTCATGACTCTTCATGCTTTTCACAAATTTTGGTGATTTGCTAATTTTCTGTCAGCGAAGTTTTAGGTTAAGCCTTAGAAGAAAGGTCTACCTAATTAATACCATCTATGGTATTGTTCTAAATTTCAGCTCATTATATACGGCCTTTTGAGAGGTTCCCATACCTATTATGATTCGATTTTTCCTGAATTTCAGCATCTTTCAAACATAAGTTCTAGATCTAAAAATCCCAAAATCTATTTTTATATTTAGTTTTGAAAATTCCAAAATTTTCTCATCTAAAATAGTTTTCTACAAGCTTCATTTAAATTATTGGGGTTATTCAAGTATTCATTAAAAAAATTCTGGTTTGAAAAGGTTTTGTTTTGTCGAGAGTAGCAGAGTATATATGTTTATTTGCATAAAGCAAAGGAGAACCTCAATGATTTCTCTTTAAGAAAAATCTTGCTTGAAAAATTTTTCTTCTTTTTCAGACATTACAAATAAGCATAAAAACAATAATATTATAATTGATTATATTGATTATAATTTTATAATTTATTCAGTTTCTATTCTTGTACTATTTTCATGAAATATTAATTGAAGTTGCCCTAGCAAATAAAATTTAGACTCCTAAAAATGGTGAAATGATATATTATATACTCTAGAATAAACTGACGAAGATTTTACTTAAAATATATTTGCAAGCATTCAACTTTTTTGAATTTCCTGAAAAGTAAACTGTGAAGATTTGACAAATAATTTACTTTTAAGTTTCAAGCCTGATATTTTTTATATGGGGTGATTCACAAGTATAAAATACTTCGGGAATTATTGTAAGGGGTCACTTTAAGCAAAAAATGTTACCTCTATGAACATAAGTCCTATCTAGATATATGGTTGTTAAAGCTTGCTTTTTTGTAATTAAATTTATTAAGGGTAAATATTTTCATTTAAATCATACATAATTAATTATAATTATTTAGCGAACCCAAACAATAAATAATACAATATAAGTATTACGTTTCGATCGGCCTATCTGCAATCGTTCTCAAGTATGAGCACACACTTTTAGCTAATTGAATTGGCCACGTCATTGTGGTCTAGATAAATATAGTATGTGAGTACAGTCTAGTCAGAAACTCAGGACATTAACGTATGGTTGAGCATTATTATTTGATGGAACTAAATTATATAAAAAAATAATATAATTTTTGAACAAATTCTATTCCATAATTGCAAAATGTGATTTGAAATGGTAAAAATGATGTCGAAATTTCAAATTTTACGCAGATACTTTATGGTTTATGTAAAAGTTCACTTGTTTTATAGTTTATACCTACTATACGTTTAATTATTTTTTTTAAGACGGACTGATATATTAGTATCTCAGGATTGGATTTTGAACCCTTAGGAGAAAGGAAGAAATATCTTCCGGAACGTCGATTTCGAAACAATATTAAAAGGGAAAAATGTTTCCAATAAATATTATTTGTTAGTAGTAGTCTCTTGTTTATTTCCGGACTGCCTTCATCCAATCCTGAGTCACTAGTTTTATTTTCGGAAAAATACTGTAAGTAAAATTAACACCATCAGCTCAGAGGCTAATAAGGGTTTGATCGTTTTTCTCTTGTTCACTAAGGAGGTTTTTTTTACAACGATGCGATATATAATTAAGAGAACCTATTTAGAAGTTAATTAAGGGCATCTAAGGAATGCCGAGAGCCAACAGTCTCAAATAAAAGACGAAAAAGGCTGATAATTTAGTTTCAGCATTGTCTCTAATTCGAGTAATACAATACCTTCCCTGATCCTTTGATCTCTATCAAAAGATAGTTGAAGTTCTTTCTTTATTTTACGAATTTTTAAAATAAAATATTAAAAATAAATTGTTTAATTAATGAATCAAGGCCAACGCTGCGAAAAATCAACGAGGATAGGATTAAAAATGAAATTCCATAATTCATATAGACAATAAGTATTAGTTTGGGTTCAGGGATCAGTAGCTTAGTGGATATAGGAGCTAAAGCTCTTATGACAAAGCATTGCAGTACACATGCAAAGATCCCGGGTTCGAGCCCCGGCTGATCCTTTTGTCTGTAATAAAAATAATCTTTTCTTCGTTCTCTAAATTTAACTTAAAAATAAAGTGAGAATGTATTGCAAATAAAGTGGACTAATAAAATAGTGTTGGTACACATAATACAAAAATAATTATTTTCTAAAGTCCATTGAAAACTTACTCCTTGACAATTGTAGAAACAAAATATACATCTAGAATTTGAACAGCTACACCATCTTACCAATATAACCTTGGGAATATCCTAGAGAAGAGATTTTATAATGTTACAGTAATACTACATAGCTTCGATTCATATAAAGAGATGTAATAAAATAAACATATTTCAATCCTATGTCTACACAAACTGTGATCCACTTATAAGCTGGTGGTGTAACTAGGAAAATATGTTTGGTTTCATGGCTGCTTATGTTCCGAATTACGAAATATGCACAAAGTGGTACGACATTCAACATTTTTAGTACTTTGCTTTACTAGCACAACATTCGAAAATGTTATCAACTCTGCTCTAGATAATAAAACCTATCAGTTCTATTTGGGCTAGGATTATAGCAACCGACCAGTTATCATCATAGTCAATAATATCAAAAAAAACCTTTAGAGTTAGACAAGAACAATCATTCAGGACAAAGGATAAATATAAGCTAACGAAATATTTCCACCTTGGATTCATTAGATAAACAGCAATTGGACTGAGTGTTATATCCATAACTGGTGTTATACCCATTCTACTGACAAAAAATTTAATCACACAAGATCATTACCCTGTGATATTTACCCTGTGAGTTGATATTGATAAATATAAGTATAATTATTGGAACTTGCTACATAAGTTGTTCATAAGTTTTAAAATCAGATATAGTTTGTTTTCACCTTGCTTCGGCCGATTTTTATAATAACCGTATGAAGTAAGAAGCAACATAAAATTATTATTATTTTTATAATTAAACTTTATTGGTTGAAGAAAAATCTAAACAAATTTTGACAACGAATAAACTTTTTTGGCAAGAAAGTTGAAATGAATTTAGCATATGATCGTGAAAGAGAGAATTGGAAAGAATTCGAAATTTGAACTTTAACTTGAGAGAAGGATTGAAAAAGTCCTTTCCAAAAAAAAAAACGAGCTGCCAGGCTTCCCACTGATTGATGAAAAAAATATCGAATGAAGTCTTAAAAAAGGAAATCCAAAACCTCTTTGAAAAAGCAGAAAAGAAGAGAAATGGTTGTCGAGACCTTTTCTTTATAAATACCTTCCATTGGCACTATACCATTAAATGAGCACCGGATTATAGCCAAACGGAAATGATCAGAGACGGTGCTGGCTCCTTTCAAGTAAGTAACCCGGGCAAAATCAGATAGGATCTTAACCAATACATGGAATATTATTCTGTTCAGGAAAGAGTGAGTAACAAGTTAAACTATAAAATAGAAAAATGAGTCGAAATTATTGGATTTATTTCAAACTAGTGTAACAAAAACTCTTGATGTTTGAAGAATATAAACCACGTAAGTAGCCACTTTCGTTTTGGAATAATAGTTAAAAAAACACATTTTTTAGGTATACAACACTCTATCATGATGCCCACGATGATATTGCTATTTATTTATCACTCTCATTAACATTACAAATGTTTAAAGAAAAGAATCGAAAAGGAAACACAGGTCGTTTTAATCTATTACAAAGATTGGAGACTCAAAATAAACCCAAATAATCCCGAAGCTATTGTTTTTAAAAGAAAATTAAAATATATCGGATTATTAAGAAAGATTCTAAATTTAAGGTCAACATTTCAAAGATTTTAGTAGAAATAATTTTATATTGCTTATCAGAAGGGGTTAGATAAACTGCCCGGAAAGCATGTTGATTCTGAGGTTCAACTCCTGAGTGGATGAACCCCCACTGATAAGCAATTTAAAATTATTTCTACTAAAATCTTTGAAATTTTAACCTTAAATTTAGAATCTTTCTTAATAATTTGTCTGGTTTCAGCCTTCTAGATGATTTTTGAAAAAATTTAACATCTAATTTTCAAAAAAAGATACTTAATTATTTCGATTTATTAAAATATATTAATTTGAAATTAGATATTGGCGGATATGATTTGAAATTTCAGCCTAGAGTGAACATATCTTAGTGCTACTCTAGACCGTAGGGCGAATTGGCTTCTCCTCACCAAGTTAGCCAGAGAGAAGGATCTACTAGCTCTAAAAATTATTAGACCTGTGATTTAACCTGAGCAGCCTGCTTCCTTTGAATGAAAAACTTGACTATGCATGTCAGGACAACAGTTTCGGCACCAGCTTTTTCTTTTCGGTTGAGCGACACCCGGCAGAAAAATTTGGAGGGTCAGCCCTGAGGTGGACAGCAAAAAAATGAATTATTTCGGTTAATTCAGATTTTTGTATAATTAAGATATTCTATTTTAATAGTTTAGGTATAATGTATAATTTTTATACTTTTATTATGTAGTCTTTGATATTGAAACCGATGGTTTACTTACTTTTATTTTTTTTATTTTATCAACTCGTTTTTTCAATATTATTTTTTGTTTAAATTCTCAATTTGTCAGGTTGGGCACTGGCCCAACCCACCCCTGGCGCCGCCACTGTTAATTATAAATATAGGAAATGAGGTCATGGTAGATGGTCGTCAAATTTTAAAAATTATGAAAAATATGAAAAATTTTCATTTAACAAGAACGCCTGTAGGGTAGCTAGCCTGTACGATCCAGGGGCGTCATTAGGTTGCATAGATACAGGCAGACAGCTTTCGTTGACAATTCTCCACGTAGTACCTGCTAAAAGCAATATATTAATATTATTTTAGACAATTAGATGTTGATGAAGGCAGTCCAAGGTGGTTGTAAAAAAATAAGACTATATCAGTTTTACTATTTTACATTTAGTCTTATTTTTTTACAACCACCTTGGAATGCCTTCATCAACATCCAATTGTATATTTATACCAGTCCGTCTCCTAAACCAAAATTGAATATAACTGAAATAAATGGTACATAGGTATATATGATATATACTAATATATTATAACATTTAGGGAAAGCGGTGTTGGTTTATAGTGAAACATATTAAACACAGGAGTTTAAAAAAAACTCCTGTGTAATATATTATAATATATGCATATACAACCTCATTGTTTTCTGCTACTCTCGGTAAAACAAAATGTATTCAAACAATCATACTTTCATCGTCAGATTGGTTTATTGATGAAATCGGCACAATTTACTTAGAGTTCCCAAAAAAGATTTATGTACCTGCTACTCGTAGATACTCAAATATTATTTAGGGAAACTATGCAATATTAATATTCTGTAAAATGATAATATCATGTTATAATTTTGGCTGCTATTAATATTAATCAAGCAATTATTTATTCATTCATGATTTATTTTTTACAATAAATTAATTTTTTAACTACGATGGTGGTCTAATTACAATGAATCACAATTAGTAAATCCAGGATTATGTAGTTAATGTCAAATTATTTTACCGCTCACTGATATGAAAAATTCGTTAGCAATAATGAAGAATTAATTTCCAAAACACTAGTTATGACAACTGATAAACTTGAATGCGGTCAATAAATAGTATAGCAAAACAACAAAATAAAGACAGTGTGTGAGAAAAGAAGCCTTTACACTTTACTCAACGGATTCCAAGCCTGTTAGATTGTATTATTTATTCGTGTTCAATAAATAGCTATAATTAATTATGTGTGATTTAACTAAATATTAAAATTTTAATTAAATTAATCACAAAAATAAAATCTTAATTATTATTCAGAAATTAATTTATTTTACAGTATTTTTGACACTTGATTTACCCCTAAAACCGAATAGATTCTGCGAGCAAGAATTTCACTTTGGGAAAGTGTGCTAATCACACTATGGGTTATATGTTAATTGCATTCTAAAACGATCGTCTAAAATGTTTACCAGTTCTTGGACTATGACTACAAACATTTAGAATTTAACTTATATTACTCTAAGCGCAAGTAAATAGCTCATCAGGGCAGAAACAATTTATTTGAACATTAGAGAATATAAGGACCCTTCAATAAAATTGATTAATTTACTTTTCAGATAATGAATCAATATTGAATATTTAAGGGATCGTATAATCTTACATTCTAAAAAAGTATCATGTTACAAATACCATAAAAAACCAACCCATACGAAAAAGGAAATTATTTCAAAACATTGGTTTCACATAGATTATAGAGCCGAGATTTACATTTATTTTATTTCATCTCAAATTTCAAATCAGCCATGTTCTTCAAAAAACCCATCAATAATCATGGTGATATGTTTTATAATGGTATCAGAGAAAATATTTTTTGACGTATAAAAAAAATAATGGAAATTTTGAAAAGAAGTGACAAGTGCGAGCGAACCAAGGGATGAGAATCGACCAGCTTCTAATGATGATAAACGCTGATACCCGAGTGATAAACGAAAACAATGGCTTAGCACTCTATACTTATTTTTTATTACGCTAATAATTATATATACATATATAATCTATGTATATTCATATCCCAGTAAATAGACAAATCCCCGACATTTTTTAAGGTTAGTGTTATGAAGATTAAAAGAGAAAAATGAAATACATTAGAGCGAATGGTATTTTGGTATAAACTATAGCGCATTACATAAAAAAATGACAATGGAGTTCGTGTTTGATAATATAGTAACTTTCAAATAATTATTTGTAGCTTATATTCATGTCTACATAGACACAAACTTATGTGTTTATGATTTCATGTCATGCTATTCAATATAAGTTAGTTTAGATCAATTTTAGTTCCATATAGTTGTCTTAGATTTATACACCCTTGTTAATTACACTATAATTTTATTAAACTACTTGTTTTTCTTTTGATAATATGTTTACCATTAATGCAGTTAATTTACTCGAATATTGGAAAATAGATTTAAAGTAAAGTAAAATTTATTTCAGTTTAATGGAAACTTTATATTTTCTAGGGTAAATCAGGAGTTAAGTTGTTTTCAACTCTCTTCCTTAACGAAAGTATGTTGGTGAATAGACTTCTGTTGGTGAGAGTATTTTTAACACAACCAAATAAATCTATCTCCATAAATCGGGGCTGACGACCCCTCCATTGTGACAAATTCAGAAAAAATTACAGAGGTTGGGTTGAAGTTTAGGGTAGTTTAAGGCGGGTGTCATATAAATTTAGGTTTTAAGAAAGACGAAGGCAGGAACCGAATTTCAGTCTTTGAAAGTCATAGAGATAAACGAGTTCCCGATGGGTTTGTTTGGCTAATATCTAATTTGATACCGAAAGAGCTTTCTTTGAACGATTTAAAATCGCATGTTCTTTAGTAGAGTAATGAAAAAGTGTCTGTCTGTCTGAAAAGAGAAGTTTTAAGTTAATAATTTTTGAACGCCGACAGGTACAAAAATCACCTAATAACTTCTCTCACCATGATTTTAATGAGAATTAAATTTTAAAAAAATCTTACAGAGTGGTTCACACTCGATAATTAAAAAAAATATTTTTTTTATTTTACTCACTAAGAAAATAATAATTTGATTAAAATTTTTATATTTTTGTTTTTTCGGAGAAAATAAATTTATTTACTTTGTAAATTTTTCTTTTTCTTGCACTGCTCTGACAGACGGCCAGACAAACAAGCAGTCATTGTAGGGACACTAATAGGGTTTTATTTTTGTACGGAACCTTAAAAAAATATTTCAAATAAATAATATTTAATAAATATTAAAATAATTGAATACACATTTACATAGATCATTTTCAATCTAATATTAAATTTTCGTTTAAATTAAAAACTAATAATCAAATTAAATTTATCTTATGGAAAATGAAATTGAAATGATATCTACCTCGAGGGACAAAGACAGCGTCGCCAAAAGCACCATTTTCGGTGGAAAAAAGAAGTCCATTTGTGGTTGCCTAAAAAAAATCACCAAAGAATCAATAAATGAAGCTCATTTTATCAATGATTGAAATGAGATGAATTTATTCCCAATGGGATTTATCTTGAAAACATAGATTAAAATATTACAAATTGATTATTTAATATTCTAATGTTGTCCCGGTGAGTTTTCTTTGTTTTTTTTTTGTTTTTTTTTTCTGAAACATACATTTTTATTGAAATCACATAAAATTAGTAATAATTTATAGGTATGAATTATTTATCATTTCACTAACTATAACTAAAATGATACAATATGATTTTCGAATGGATTATTCTACTATGGTTTTCAAGCATGAGCAGATGAGTACCCAATCCAATTTTAGGTTAACAAGTTAACCTAAAATTTATCTTAGGGGAGTTTATTTAAAAGCGGATAAGAATATTCCACTAGAGCTCATAATAAAGGGATATTCAAAAGCGTTTAATTTTTTATTATTATTTTTAGGAGTGATTAAGATTTAATATAACTTATTCAACAATAATATTTTTTCATTGATTTTACGTATTATTATTTAGTTAAGCTCATGTTATAATATATGTATAAAAGAGCATATTAATAAGTCATGAAAATGTTCTTACTTTTTCTTCCAATTTTATAATTGTTTCATTTTTATTTGAAACCCAGACTAATTTAATGTGAGATCAGACCTTAACACTGGCGCCCCAA
Source organism: Forficula auricularia (assembly GCA_024734495.1). Classification (NCBI taxonomy): domain Eukaryota; kingdom Metazoa; phylum Arthropoda; class Insecta; order Dermaptera; family Forficulidae; genus Forficula; species Forficula auricularia. The sequence goes on along the minus strand of JALMQS010000085.1, from coordinate 3,692,936 downwards.
TAATGAACCGTTTGCACCATTTCTCTTTATTAGAGATATATACATTATATATGGTGTTTGTTCTAGCAAAGTTAAATTCCATGATCTTACCTAAAACCTTATTTGTAAGAAGTACGCGATTTTCAAAAGCCTAATTCTCATCGACTGTTGGATAAGATACTACAAATCAAATTAACGCATTCACCAACTTGCTTATCCCTATGATTTCTAGAAATTACAACTCGTTTTTTGTCTTTAACTTTCCTTTCATCATTCTAATATTCTTAGACACTTTGAAATTTATCCTTTGATATAGGCTCAATCCTGTTTTATAGAAATTGAACCTCCTTGCAACAAAATTATTAAAAAAGACACAGAGACACACAAAAAGAAATCAAAATGTCTTTTCTTTAATTATCAGACATTTCTAAACAAGAATAAGTGAAAAAAAATGAAAATTTCCGATCAACACTTCGGCCCGAAGTTTATAATCTTGCTGAGCTTATCAATATACGATATGCTTTAAGAGATCAAAATATTATAAAATTAAAAGAGTAGGTGAAAGTAATGTGGTGTCCACATCAGTTTATTTTATTTTTTTTATATAATATATAAAACGTCCGCTAGCCAGTCGTTTGGCCTTTTTCCTTTAAAATATTTCTCTAGCGGATCAGAAGAAATGTGGCTCCAATCAAGTTAAGTCATAAGATGTGAACCCGGAGTCCTAGAGGAATACGAAACAACTGATGCCTTCCAATTCCGAGGAGCCGCCATAAAGAGAAAGTAAAGGTTGCTCGTTTGACACGTGTGTTTTATGCTGTGCCTTATCGAAAGCCTTCGAGATGTCCCTCAGCAGGATTTTCTCTTCACCCTAAAAGGATTTGAATCAAGATTTGAGGGGTGCAGACACCACACTGTCACGCCCCTTTTATATCTAATAATAGAACTACGCTCCTTCAAATTAAATGAGATAAATCAATCTAAAATTACACACTCATATTGAAAGGCACATTATCAATTAAAAAAGCCCTCACTTATCTAAACAAAAGAGTAAAAAAAGTTGTTTGTGCAAATAAAGCAACGTTAGAGTAAAGGATTTTCCTTCTAATTACGTTTTATGGAGTTAAAAACAAAACAAAGTGAGACTTTAATCAAGAACATAAAAAGAGTTGAAAAAAAAATATCGTGAATCTTTTAAGGTAGCTACTACCTACTTAGATTTTATCGGATTTTATAAATCAATACCATTAAAGATCGAGTAAGGGAGACGATGTTGGTTCAGAATAAATATTACAGTTGTTAATTTAACTGGAAACTTTTTCCACTCATATGGGGATATTTATAAATGTGTTAACATTTTCTAGTTTATTCACATGTGTGTCTCTAATTCTGAAATAGATTAGAAGTATTATTATTACGTTTGAAGCTTTTTTTTTAGAGACTGATATACTAATATCTCATGATGGATGAACACTATTCTACTGATGATAAGAAGTTGTAAAGTATTCTCTGCACACCAACTAACACCGAGTTAGGAGACAGGAAGATGCTATGCACATACTTTCTTCATTGACCTTTTTGAACCATGAGGAAAAAGGGAAAATCCTCCAAAACGTCAGTTTCGAAACAACGCTAAAAGGGAAAAACATTTCTAATAAAGATATTTTGTTGGATATAGTTAGTTCTCTTTTTTATTTCCGGACTGCCTTCATCCAATTTATTATTAGTATTATTATTATTTTTTTTTTTTTGAGACGGACTATAAGAAATTAATGGAGAATTGATGGAAAGGCAGTCCAAGGACAATGAAAAGTACAAATTCTGAATTCCTTCGTTGACCCTTTTAAGAATCAGATAATAGTCTTTTGTAATGTCGAGAAAACCCACAGAAAAGTAGGTTTGTTTATTCTGACATTGTAGAGTCCCCAATAAGGACCATATTGCTTTGGTACGAAGACATAAAAATGTTACTTGCTATAGGTAGAATTTTAATAATTGGGTACTCTTAGTCAATAATTTTAACAGATTTCTACACTCTTTGAATAAAGTCATCGTTGTCTGAAATATCTAAATGTTCGAAACTCGAATATAAAGCCCAACTCTCATGGAAACTGAGCGTGGAGGTGTGGGGTGTGAGGGGTGCGTTGAGTTAATACAATATTAAATCAGGTAAAGCCGTAGGAAGATATCTGGCTTAATGTTTCATCTATCTAGTCAACTCTAATTTACGTCTATCACTAATTAGCTAATTATAGTCCTTTGTGGTGTCTAAGGAAAACTCCTATCTCACAGACATTATATTCCATCTTCTCCCGCAAAGTAGGGGGGTTTCTTTCTTTATTTAATACATCAGACGAAAATAGATTATTCTATTATTTTTAATTGAAAATATTTTGTTTGTCGAGTGTAGCAGAGAATCATAAAGAGAAATCAATAAGCTTGTTCTCTACTTAATGCAAATAATCATATACTTATATATCGTTGGCTGAGAGTGTAAGCTGCTAACTCAATTTTTTATCATATATATATATGACATATTAATACCGCTCGAAATAAAAAGAGATGCAGCATCGTCCTGCTACTTAAAATTACGATCGTAAGTTGTAGAAAAAAAAATGTGAAAAATATTTTTTTCCATAACAATAATATTAAATTTTGCAACGACATTTTCTCTGGAGAGAGATGGACTGGTAGAAATTTTAATTGAATTGAAGGTAATGGAAGGCAGCCCAGGGGTAGTGAGGAAAGAAAAAATTAACACATATCAAATAAGGTGTAATTTATTGGAATCCTTCCTCCTTTCATTTCAAACTGACGTTTCGGAGGATTTTTCCCTCCTTCTTCGGGGTTTCAAAGGGTCAATGAATGAAACAAATAAAATGTTTTATTCTTCTCTCCACAGTAGTGTTCAAAACTTTCTTGTTTTTAAACAAAGGCATAGAAAAACAATTTTTTTTTCTTTTCTAATTAAGAAAAGAAGGAAAAAAGAAAAAAAAATTCAAAAATTGCTTTTCTATGACTTTGTTAAAAAACAAGAAAGTTTTGAACACTACTGTGTAAGAAGAATGAAACATTTTATTTGTTTCATTCATTGACCCTTTGAAAACCCTGAAGAAGGAGGGAAAATCCTCCGAAACGTCGGTTTGAAATGAAAGGAGGAAGGATTCCAATAAATTACACCTTATTTGATATGTTTTAATTTTTTCTTGCCTCACTACCCTGGGCTGCCTTCCATTATCTTCAATTAATAATATTAAATTTTGTTTGTTTTTTCTCTGTCCTGTAAAATTTCCTTATTTTGAGTTAGCAGGTTTACTCTCTAATGCGACGATATTTATTGTTGAAAATCGTGGCTGTGATGATATTACAGTGGTTTGCTGGAGATGGACCAATGAAATTAGTCCAAAAAGTCTTATTCTGGGAGTTTTATTGAATCCAGCGCATCCCATTTTAGCTGATATCTCCAGCAACCCACTGTATATATATATTTGTTAGAAACTATACCTTCGAAGGAAAGACCTTAATGATAAGTCTTTTTAATTAAAAATATTATATCTGATATTTTTCATGGGTTCAAATACCCGTTTTGGTCACTCAACAATCGAATGCCTATTTTTATTTGTATCAAGCAGACCTCTTCTATTATATTCAGTATTTTCAGAGTTACTCCAAATATCTTATGAAAAATATGCTGAGGAGCTTCAAGTACTTCAACAGTTCTGTGGTCAAGATGCAATAAATTTCCATTCCAATTTCTCATAAGGAACCAAAAAGTGAAAAACTATGAGCAAAAACAAAAAAAAAAAATGTTAAAATTTTAATTGACATTAAAAATTTTGAGTATCAACATAAATTTCTTCCAAGAGAAAACTTAAAATAATTCATTTAAACTATTAATTCAATAAAAAAAAAGTTGGCTCAGTGGTTTGATTTAAGATCTTAATTAATAATAATATTCAATTAAAAGATATTCGTCATTTTACATGATTTTGATAAGATCAATTGAGTTCATTTATTTATGGAACAAGTTAATTGAGTGAAATTAAATTGCTGCAATGATCTATGTTTTATGATCAATGAGGCTGACCTTAAAATTTCTGTCTCGGAAATTCGAGTGCAAGTATCGTATCTGATAAGCGATCTATTTTCAGGACTCTTAAAAAATGACGTTCATCTCGGAGAAATAAAACGCCCGCCCGGAGAATAAAATAAATATTTTACGCGCGACAAAATTAACAAATAAAATATTTATTGCGAGAATTCCTACAATGTTTCTGTGACGTTATGAGATAATAATAAAAAAATATAACTTAGAATTCGCATTCGTCTCTTTTTTTGTTTGAAGAGACGAAATCGAATGTCGATTGACTAAATTCACGATGACTTGACTGAGAAAAAGAGTGCCAGAAAAATAAAACTCACCATAAGGGATGACGGAGGGTTTGACGGAAGAGTTAGACTCGTTTGAATTCAAACCCCGAACAAACCACAGCCATTTAAGTGCGAGTGAAACTCGTATACCAAGGGTATACTTATAATAGGTTGGAGTTTGTGGTGTTTCACAATGGGGAAAAATAAAATAATTTGAGTTAAACCATTTAATTTTTCATTTATCAATATATTTCGGGTTGTTAGCCATTAGTATAGTTAGCGAGTTTTCCGACCAGCTGAATTGATAAATTTTGGAATTAACGAAATAATTTAATGAGAAATACATAAGTGATCCCTCGTAATCAGTCGTGTTATCGCAAATTTAGCACTGCGGGAACGCTGAAATTCCGGAGGACCTAGAGGTTCCGAGCGAAATTTTATAATTATATGTTCCAAATTATGCATTTTAAGGGTTTCTGGTTTCAATTTTTTAACGCCTAAAATAAATTGATAAAATAAAAAACTCTCAAAACCAGTGCGGGAATGGCGTAAAATGGAGTTTCGATTTTTCTAGGGGGGCCAATGAGATTTGTAGGGGAGGGGCCCCCTTTTCCCTTCCCTAACTACGCCAATGTTGTTAGCCCAATGACTTGAAACGTCTCTCTAATCCTGATGATGGGCTAACAACCCGAAATATATTTTGAGAATTTAAAAATTAAATGGTATAACTCAAATTATTTTATTTTTCCTTATAAGTAATACAGCACCAACTCCAACCTATAATATTAACATATAATTTAAAAATGTTTCACTATAAACCCACACCGCGTTCCCTAAATCTCATATATACGAGTATACCGTATATGTTATGATCTACTTCACAACCACTTAACAATTTATTATATTGCAAAGTACCCATATTAAAAAAAAATCAATTTTTTTAGAAATGAAACTTTTCATAATGAAAAGCAAAAGAATAAATTATGGAATTCAATGCATTCATAGCACTGTAGTCTTATATGTAAATGCAAGTTTAGAAAGTGCATTTGTATGATATTTTGCGGCCACATTTGTAGCTACCTACACGCGACGAAGTTATTCAGGCTTTAAATGGATTATTATGAAATTGTTCAGTTACACGAGATTACCTAGGATTTTTGTAAAAATCAAAATCCCGTGTATTCTTGGGTTTTAAATTAATATGCTAATCAATTCCATGATATAAATTTAACATTAGAAATCATTTCCTGATGAAAATAAAAATTACTCATTTTTTATTTATAATAATTAACAAATTCAAATCTTTAAATTAAAAAAAAAACCTAATTCTACTTAAAATTACAGGTTTACAGGTATACCTTACAATCTATGATTAAAAAATATTCGACTCTTCACAAAAGAGTCGTTTGATTAAAATTTTTATAAGATTGTTGATTAAAATAAAAATGAATAGCTACATAGTACAAGTTTCAAGTTTGTATCTTATTTACTTTAGTTAAATTCAATGACAACGCCCTGACAGACCGTTGGTTAACAAACACAAACATTGTATCCATACTTAATAAATAGGGTTTTGAAAGGAATTTCTAAAAAGAATGCAGGAAATAATTTTTCTGCACTTCTTGACATTTCTAAGCTAAAGTAAGTAAAAGAAAATATCGAATGAACTCAATAATTCGATTCACCATGAACTTCGCATGCCGACTGTACTGAATAATTTTTCAAAAAAAAAAAAATGAAACTTGAAATGAGCTTTTTCCTATTTTTTTTTTTTGTTTTTTTGTTTGAAGAGACGAAATCGAATGTCGATTGACTAAATTCACGACTGAGAAAAAGAGTGCGAGAGAAATAAAGCCCACTCGCGGGGGAAGAGTTGGACTCGTTTGAATTCGCACCCCGCACAAACCACAGCAGTATAATAAACACGAAAAGGGCGGAATTTTAAAAAATCTTTCCCGACAAGTTTACAATCGTAAAGATTAATGATTAGCGAGTGCGGAGATAGGGGAGGCTCTCGCGGCCAGACGGAAGTGGATGAGTATTTTTGGCCAAGCAGATTGAGCATCCCACAAGTGAGCAAACTTTTATTCGATGTGTAGCTTTGTCGGCGGTGATTAGTATGAGTGTGGGCCGGCGAAGAGGGTGTTGGTCGTTTCCGTTCGTGAGGATCAAAAAGCGAACGTCGTCGTCTTTGCTGGTTGGAATATTGAAAGGCACCCAGCCGCAGGGTGAGCAATTTGGCCTGGGTTCAAACTGGCATGGCAGAATCGGCTATTTAACCCAAACCAGAACCCAATTCCGACCCTCTTGGGGTTCATCGGCTACAAAGAGAAATTAAACTTTTAATTGTCTGTCGAGGCTCGCCTCTATCTCCTCTCTTCATCTCCTTCTCGGCTAACATGTTATCGTGCTAATTAACACTGGGGTGTGTAAAATAGGAAGGAGGTTAACATTTTAATCGAAGCCCCTGATCGCCATTACCAAAGCGTTTCCAGATTTTCTCTACGTTTTCTCTCGTGTGAGCCGTTAAATCATATCTAATTATAGTTGTGATTATAATATTCCAGCTATCTCCACAAGTTAATCGTATCCACGCACACGCGTTTCCTAATAAAAGCTTTTTATAGGGCAAGCGACAATAAAGGAATTAGCAACACACGTGGCTAATATTAAATTAAAAATATTTTATAGAAATTGTTTCGAAAGCTTTCCCTTTCGTTTTTGCAGCACCCCCCATCCTCTCTTCTCTACTAATGGTTTAATAATAATAATAATAATCATATTTTCCCTATTATTTATATACTACAATGATTTAGTACGAACACTAGAAGCAAAATATTAATATTACTAAGAGAAATTGGTTAATTTGAAAATAAAAGGGAAATTATATGTGCATATAATAAAACACATTAAGAGATTCAAATAAAGATAATAGCGTTCACTTGTGCCCACTGATTGCCTCTGGGTAGTTGAAGAACTCGGAGTTCTTTATTTATTTATATTTTAATATTAATATTCAATATAGCATTGTAGTATTTATTTATTAATTATTATTATTATTTTTGGCTTCCGATAGTAAGTCCATTTGGCCAGTTTCTTTTGGGTATGATAGTTTTTATCATGGCTTAGTAGTGTTATTGAGGGAGCGAAGTTTTAGCTGGTTGAATTATTTTACGCTAGGAAGGCTCGAAATTGAACCTCCCGACCCAACATCGTGATCAAGACAACGATGCCAAAAGTCTACTAGACCTTCTTCAGTAGAAGAACAAGGCATTTGCCTTGAATTATCAACACAATTCAAGTAGATGCCTAGTTACAAATATTTCTTATTGTCATCCTACGCATGTATTTCAGTCTAAGTCTCGTAGAACAGTGTATATTGTTACGACAACACTTTAAGTTTTTGGTTGAAACCCTTCTTGACCAGAGAAAGGTTGGCGATTTGTTGATTTATCTCGAAGAAGTTCCCGTGAATGGTCTGGTAACGTGTCCAAGCGATTCGACCTGTTTAAGCCCTGATTCTAATTTGATGGCAATTAAAGTAGGAGAGTAGGATGTATTTAAAAGAAGAGATTATTTAATATTGGTTTTTTTATTGGTTAATTATAAGTATACATTTCTCCATTGCTGATGGCTGGAGAGCTTAAATTCATCTCTTAACTTCAATTGACAACTTGTCCACCCCAAGTGGGCTTCAGCTTACAACTGCCAACTTCTGGCTGACCAAAAGGCTGCTTGAAGAGTCGAAATTTTAAGATTACTTCCCATAGGCCAAATTCTTAATTAGCGGGGCGTATCTTAAAATCATTCCTCCCATTTCTAGAAACTTACCCTCTAGAATTTTCCCACGCAAAATTAACATTTACAATCGCCATCTGGGGGCTAAAAGCCATTTGACATTTATTTACGACTCGCCAGAAATGCAATCGTAAAGACCCTTCCTATTGTAAAGTTCTAAAAATAAAAAGGGATTTGTTGATTTATCTGACTTATTAGTTGATTTTGCCGACTGCCAAAATATTACCCTTAAGAATAATTATATTTATTCAAGGAAAAAATTGTCGACGGCACAACAATATTATTGTCTCACAAATAAGGGAGAGAAATTGCACATTGTGAATCCCGATATTGTTATTTCATTAAAAATCTTTAATATAACAGGTTTCAGCCGAAACTTCTTTTTTGATAGAAAACTCAACCACCGAAGCATCAAGAAAAAATATAAATGGACAGAATTCTATCAAGTCTTCGGACGAAAACAAGTGGGGTTCTTAGAACTTAGTTTTCTATTTGGGTGGCATGTGAGAATATAAAGATAGAGGATCTAAATTCATCAGTGTAACTACGTAAGTTTAGAAATAATTATTAAAAAAGTGTACCTATATGAGTGTTCATTGAAGAGTTACATTAGTTATCCAGTAAAATGCTTTCATAATCCTTATGTAATTGCTTTGTAAATAATTCACTCTTATTTGGCGTCGATCAAGCGAAAATCATTTTCAAAAGTTTTGCTAACAAATTCTGAATGAATCAAAATATTTACACATCAATTAATATAATCTAGTTCCATATTCATTTAACCTCTACAATGGATTTGAGGAAACCTGAATATGGTAAACAGGATCTTGCTCTCTTGCTCTATGTACATACAGCGAACGAATATGATCTTTAGGGTTGAAATGGTTTGTGCGTTCAAACAGCAGGGGATTTAGTCATTAGAAAATACAACATATTACCTCCAGTGAATTATCAGAATTATGACTGTCGTTGCTTTGGGTAATGATTTTGTTACGCTTGACAGGAAAAGTTTGTTTTTACTTTTTTATTCCAGTTAATAAAAAAAAAAATCATTTTTGAGAATATTTTCCATTTCGTTAGATTTTCTAATTTTGTCCGAATTAACTTTCATTCTTCAAATCCAATGTCTTTTGTAATTCAAGTTTGAAACAATTGAGGGGCCGGTCCAACATCGAAACCTCTCTTGCGCCCCCTCACTTCACTTTGCTGGACTCGTAATGAAGAGAGTTCGAGTTCCGGAAGCGTTGAGAGGGGGACGAGGACTAAGTTGGATTTGTTTTTCAAGTTTCTTTGGAAATTATAATAAATAAAGTCGTAATTCGAAAAGAGAACGAAAAGTTTTTTTTTATCTTTAATATTGTTCCAAATAAATGAATGGAGGAAGTGTCTTTTCTTTTTATATTTACTATATTATTCACTTTGTTTTTTATTCCTGTAATTGTCCAACGATTATTAACTTCTAATTGTTTGAATACAATTTGTGAAAAACGATAAGCAAGAAAAATGATTTTTATTTTGAATTAAACCTTTTCTATCTTTTTCCAATATTCCTTTAAAATAAAAATAAATAAATAAATAAATAAAAATAAAAATTCAACTTTTTATCAAATACTTGATTAAAAATGTTTTTGTTTGTTTAACTTATTGGAAATCAATTAAAATGATTCTTCAAGTAATAATTACTTAAAAATTGTGTCTATAATTCACTATGTTTTATTTAATAAGCTACTAAAGAAATCACCAAAAAAAAAAAAAAACATATAATATATAATATATAAGATCCGTTTTTATTTTTAAATTTATTTTTAATAGAAAAATGTCCTCGGGCTAGAAAAGTTTATTATATTTCAAAGCGCCTTTCGAGCATTCCGGCTAACTTTCGGGCTCTTTTGCTTCGAAGGTATATCACGAACGCTTTAAGGAGATTATATATAATAATGATAATATAAGGAAACTTCTTTCTCCTTTGGTGACTATCTTTAAAAGATTTTCGAACTTAAAAAGAAAACAGGCTACCCTCTTTGGCATGACCGGCGACTACGTCAAGAAAAGGACGAGCTGTATTGTATATGTTTATATTTTGGGACCAGTCAAGCAGAAGCGAACAGCCTGCTTTTTCTTCGAATTTGGTCTCAATTTATTTAACGTCCAGGGACTTCAAGCCTTAGAATTACTCGAGATAGAGCGTATTTGATACATGTCAAGGCTTCGTACACTTCTTGAATAGAAATCACATCACTGTACACACGGGATAATTATTAACTTCGCTTATAAATTCTGACAAATAGCTCAAGTAGCAATATTACTGTTCTTGTGTCCTTTTATTATCTTTCATAAAGAAATCTAAAGCCCGGCTTTGACATGGTAAAAAGAACCTATCCTATAGATTTTACAAGTTAAGCCGTGTGTTAATGATTTTCTTGGATGTGTAAGCGTTGTGACTCTTTTAAATAATTACAGCCTAACGAAAAATGTTATATTCCCAATTTTAAATTGATGTACATACTTGATTTGAAAAAGCCAGAGCCCCTGTAGGATAGCGAAAAGATCACCAGAACTGATAAATTAGCAGAGAAAATGCAAGGCGTATTTATAAGAAAATTGTCAAGTTGATTAGTTGCTTGCTTGCTGATATTCAGATTACTTCTCATCAAGATCTAAAGACATAAGTAAAAACACAATCTATTAAAGCCCTAAGGATTTCAGGTTGTCTTAATAGCACAATCTGGTCGAATAAGTTTTTAAGAACAGAAGCCAAGGTGTGAATATATAAAGCTACGATAAGGCCAATATTGACGTACGCAGCCGAAACAAGGCCAGATAAAGTCAAAACTAGGGAGATGTTGGAAGCGGCTGAGATGAAGACCCTCAGAAGAATCCTTGACGTATCGCTATTTGATAAACAAAGAATGTAGACAGGGAAAATGTGAAATACAAAATATCTATGACTGGATCAAATGTAGAAGAGAGAATTGGTACGCACACGTGGAAATAATGAGCCAAGACCGAATTTTAACGAACAACCCAGCAGGCAAAAGAAGCAGAGATCGACCTAAAAAACCCTGGCAAGACGAGTTAGGATAAACAGACGACAGGTCTATCAATAAGAAGAAGGAGAAAAAGAAGAATATTAGTTGCTTTAGAAACATGAGTAACGAGTACACTACCTCTGAAATATTCTGAATGGTTATCAGAATAAAAGGACTAAAAATTAGATTATTTTTGTAATTATTTTGATTACAAATAGCTAAATAGAATAACAATGAATAAGAAATTAAAGAAACGTAAATAAATAAGTTTTTTTTTCAAAAGATCATCAAAAAAGTGATTTTTTTAAGATTTCTTTCTATTACTCGCTGTCTTTCTCTCTCTCTCTCTCTCTCTCTCTCTCTCTCTCTCTGTGTACGCAATAATTATGAGAAAATTTAAATTTAAAAGAACGTTTGGACTAATTTATTTTAGCATTTTTTAAACCAAACGCCGACAGGTACAAATATCCCTTAAATACGCCCACTTTAGATAGAGCTCTCTCACACACTCAACGCAAATTTAAACTTAATTCCTATTAAAGATATTTTTAATGGAATAACTAAACACTATGATAAAAAATTGTTTTTACCTCCTCATAAAATTCGGCCCTCCCTATAATAATCATTAAAAATTCAACATAATATTTGTTATGTTGAAAAATGAATACATATTATATGTTCTCAATTTATAATTATTATCTGATTTAATTTTCAAGCTTTAATGTCTTGACAGGAAATAGAGACAGTTATTGTAGCGATTTTTTACTTTTTAAACGGAGCCCTAAATAGAAAATAATTATTTGAGTTGGAACTAATTAAGAACCCGTAATACTAGTTCACCGTCTAAAAAGCATATAAGTCAATTTTTTATGACATATCTGTCTTTTGTTTTTACCTTTTTTTCTTTTTCCAGACCTCAAATAAATTTACCATGTTAAATTGAATCCGAAAAATCACTAATCGAGGCCTTCTTTTCAAATCCAACAAGTTTATTTATTTCTTTGTTGGACTGCTGTTTTATTTTTCAGCTCGTTAATAAGCAAATCCTATTTTGCTACCTTTGCAATTAAAAGCCTTCTTCATTATTTCCAAAGTATTTGATAGTGCTACTTATTTAAATTGCCTTTGCTGGTTGCCGATGGTGTAAAAAAGTTTTTAACTCTATTAAATCTCTCCCCACTGTATTCTTTAGTTATTTGCCGTATATAAACCTCTTTTTCGCAGCCAGCAAAAGAAGAGAGAAGATAAGTCGCAGCTTGAGGCCGACTTTGCTTTATTCATTTAGATGTAAATTTTGAATTGACAGGGTAGCGTCGGGGGACGCATTGCAGATCAAATTATTTCATTCACCTTGGGGCACAAAAGATGCCTCGAAAGCGTGCAGTACTCTTGGGAAAATCACTATCGCCGTAGACGAACAACAGAGAACAAGAAGAGAACAAGAAGAAGCCAAGTATGCCAACGTTAAGCCCCTGGAATGAAGAAGGAAAGATCCGGAGAGGCTTCGCTCCTCATTAGATGCCAAAAGTCAGAGAGAGCGGCCTTTTCTAATAGTGGGCTTCCCGCTAAGATAGGGATTTATTTATGGAAAATGAATTCTTTGACATGCACACGTAAAATATTTTATTATATATTGTGTTTAAGTATAAAGACGCAGTGATGTGTTCTATAATTGATAGAATAAGAAGCAAGATGAAATTTAGAACTCTTCATGCACATCTAAAATATACATTTAATTAGGATGTTGCGTTCAAAAGTAAAATGGGATTCAATTAGTGTGTAGATATCTGTATGTATGTCCGTCTGTCAGGCCATTGTAGCTCGTAAGATAAATAAGATACAATTTTGAAATTTAGAAGCTTTGTTTTCATTTTTCTTGAAAAACAAAAATTGCAAAAATATTATAGAAATGGACAAATTTTCCGTGGGGTCACAAGTAAAAAAATTCAGTTTCCAACTATTAAGGGCATCGATTCCTTCCACCTAGAAGTTACAAAATGAAATTAACTTTTTTCATCTCTGAGATATAAGTTCTCAAAGGTCAGGGCCCAGGCAGGCGATCGCAATACTTCACATTACTATATTCTATAGAATATAAATGTGAAAGTAAAAAAACATTTAATGCTCATAGATGGCGCTGGGACTGACTGACAAACAATAAAGGCCAAATCAGTTAACCTAAATTAGGAGTAGGTGCTCATGGTCCTACTTAGGGCCGGTTGTATGTCACAAAGTAAATGCTTTAGCACAAAAACAGGGTAGATGGTAAATGGAGGGACTGGGATGGCCAATCCCTCCATTTACCATCTACCCTGTGCTTGTGTGGTAAAAAGCATTTACTTTTGCGACATACAACCGGCCCTTAGAAACGATCGCAGATTAAGCGATCGAAACGTCGTAGTTAAACTGTATTTTTTATTGTTGTATTCGTGTTAGTTAATGATCTGTGATATTAATAAAAATTTAACCTTCATTAATAAATAAAAAAATATTTTTTATCATGATGTGAAAGCAGAACCGGAATAACCATTAAGCAAAATAAAAACGTGCTTAGCCCTTCAGGCAAAAAGGGACACCAGAAAAATGCATATAGAAAAACAAATTTTCCGCAAAATATTTATGGGCAGCTTGGCATGAGTTAAGAAGATAGGAAGATAATCTCATTAAAAACGACAAATATGGTATTTGCAGTCAAAACTTCTCTTTGATACCCAACCAAACCACCGAAGCATCAAGTCTACTAAGGTGATAATATGATAATCTACTTGAAGGAAGACCAGAGTGTTATGAAATTTACTTTTACTAATTATATTTTTTGATATTTTGAATATCAAGTTATTTATAATATGGGGGAGTTGTGTGGGACACCAAAATAATTTATTGTTTAAGCCTTAAGCACTAAAAGGCTTTAATAGTTTAAAAAAAATTCTAATTTTGATTTCTTCAAATACTCTCCTTCGAAAATCACGAAATGAAATTATCAAACAAGATTTTAAAACATATTTTAGCGATCGGATCTCTAACTAAATATGACTAAAACTACAGATCAAATAATACGATTAAATAATTAAAATTTTCATGAAATACCCCTAGTAGCACAATGTTTCAAACTATATAGTAACTATATTGTCCCTATATTGATTTTAAGAATAGGGACAAAATTACAATAATTATGTTAAATTGAATAAAAAAAGGGGAAATAAAAATTACTAAATGGACTATCTTTCCGGGGACAATAAGTAAAATAAAAAAAAGAAAGTTTTCTTCAAAATTCATAGGACACTAGAATGACAAAATTTGAAAAACTCAACTATATTTTTAACTAAATGCATAGCTTTGTGTTTAAATTTAGAATCACTGGACCGCAAAATTTTACAAATGAAGATTTAAATCTTTGAGTGTAATATTTAGAACGATACTAAGATGAGAATTGATAAATCTACGGAAGTCTTGATATGTGAGTCTAATTTGTACTGGCTAGGTGTTTTTCATATTATTTCTTTCCAGCCTTTGTCTTTACTAAGATGAAAAATTGTTTTAGAGAAAATAATAATTAATTAAATTAATTTTAAAAAAATATTTTATAAGAAATAATTATGTCTTTCTACATAGGTAGGTATTTGTATAATGTTTAACGTCTCTTAAAATTTAACAAACATAAAAATGCTCGGAATTAATTTACTACAATTTTGAAGTCTGTGAATCGCCAGGTACTTTCATAAAAGTAATTAGCCATTAGAGCGTTTCTTCTTCGATGCCAGCAATGGATAGATATACTTATTATCTATAGATTACAAAGAATTTCATAATTTCTGACGCACGTTCATAAAAGATTAGATCCAGTTAGAGAACTAACCAACCGGAGATTTCTATAGATGTGGTTCAAAATTCAACTGGAATAAAATACATTCCATAAACCCTTCCTGAATTTAAATTCGAAATTTAGACAAAGAGCAAATAATAAATCATTTTTTGATGCAAATGTTTCAAATTTATATTTTATGATTCAAAAAGGACAAAAAATTGGAATCCGAATATGTAGTAATCTCATCATTTATCTACATTATTAATTATTAATAGTGTTATTTATGGCCTGATATTTGATATCTTTTTGCTTAATGACATGTGGTAAATAATGTCATGCGACCTGGCCAAGAGAAATCAACTTTTTTGTTGTACACTATACGATTTCCAATAATGCGTTTTTTATTATTCACAAAATTTTGAAATTTAAAAATTGATTAGAGAGAAAATATAAAATTTTTTAGATTTTACCTATTTTATCATCAGATATTTTTATTTTTGTTTTTATTTTCACTTATATAGCGAAGCATGCAAGTTAAAGTAAACTACAGGGCACCAAGATATTTAATTGAAAATATTTTGTTTTGCCGAGAGTAGCAGAGTTGTTGATTCATAAATAGAAATCAATGAGGTCGTTCTCTGTTTGATGCGAATAAACTTATACAAATATCAAATATAAATATATATATATATATATATCTGGTATATACAGGGTGTCCCAAAAGTCAAGGATCAAACGTGAACACGAGATAGGTGAGTTCAGGATTGTCCAAAATAAAAAAAATTAAATAAAACTCTCTTAGTTTTAGAGTTATGGGCATTTTTTGAAAACCGTGAAAATCACTACCCTGCTCTAAATATTTGAATGCTGTGGCTACGAATTTTTATATTTTATAATTCTAATTTTTGTTACGGAATCCTGAATAATACTGCTATCGATCACAAAACAGAAAATAACTAAGAGTATTATACTTTTGTGAAAAAAATTGAGTTGTCTGTAAAGTCGGTTTACTGACGATAGTTGAACGTGACAACGTCATAAGAAAATACTGGTGGAATGGTATTTTCTTATGACGTTGTCACGTTCAACTATCGTCAGTAAACCGACTTTCAGACAATCGATTTTTTTATAAGAACAATCTAAAAGGGGTAGAACAATAGGGTTCGAAATCTAATCTAAACTGAAGGGAGGGTTCCTTCGTAAAAGATTAAACATTTTTTTATTAAATACTAAATATAAGAGAGGATATAGGTGTATGGTAAAGTTATGTGGATGAGCAAATCATTTTTATTTATTTATTAAACCAATGTTTTTTACACAATTCAAAGATTAAGAATTAATTAAGTTATAAAACAAATAAAAAATTTAAATATATATTATAGAAATACAAAAAATATAGTTTTTAAATCAGGTACGATTGTAAGAAAAAGTTGAAACGATTAATTATATTTAATATCCTTGAAAATGGGTTAACTTGTTAAAAAATATTCTTTTCGATTTACTTTTGTCTACATAACTCTTTTTGTTATATAGTGTAATCTTATTTTAAAATAATATTGTGAAATACTTTTAATTAGTAATACTATATGGTTTTCCATTGGGATATTATTTAAAATATGGTCATTTAATGAAGAGAAAATATTCGAGTGTGATTCATTAAAGTCCATCATTAAAGAATTAGTCAAATATATTTCATTGTATTTTTTTTCATAAATTTTCCTCCACTGTCATTTAACGCCTCTCTAATAATTGATTCGGCTTTCCTACACACACTTTTAATAAAAAACAAAAAATATATAAAGAAAATCAAACTTGTTTTTTATCACTGTTAATAATAAAAAGAACTGTCTTAAAGATGGATACTATTAACATACGTTCAGATGGGAAGAGAAGGTTTTGTTTTGCCCTTCACACGATGGCGGCTGGAGGGGAAATGCCTGTCCTGACTGGAGACACCCCCACTCCTGCTTTTCTAGCCTAGCTGTTCCTCCTTAGCTCCTTGCTCGTTCCGCGCTCTCGCTTGCACTTCAAGCCTTAAATGGAACGCCTCAGCTGAGTCATGTTTTTTCGAGAGTGCAGCCGGCTTCATCGAATTATAAGACGTTGTCATGTCAAAAAATAATTTTGTCAGATTCATGTGTCAAAAAATTTTAATCAGCTAACTTTGACTCTTGATATCTTAAAAAAACTGTGTCAAACAATAATGGCAAATTATCTAAAAATTGACGCATTTAATCAAGATTTCAAATTGGTATAAAACATTCCACTTTTTTTAAAAAACCAAAAATAATATTTGCATTTTTATGCGAAAGAAACCAATTTCAAAACACAATTCGTAATTGGCTAAAGGGTAAAATTTAACATGAAAACAGATATCAAATAATTTTAATTTTAATTTTAATTTGTAATTTTAAATATTATTAGATATTGAATATAAAAAAATTATTATTTTGTACATTTACTTTAATTGAATAAAAATATTTTAATAAATTAAATTAGTTTTCATGTTAAATTCTACCCTTTAGCCAATTACGAATTGTGTTTTGAAATTGGTTTCTTTCGCATAAAAATGCAAATATTATTTTTGGTTTTTTTAAAAAGTGGAATGTTTTATACCATTTTGAAATCTTGAATAAATGAGTTAATTGTTTAGATAATTTGTCATTATTGTTTGACACAGTTTTTTTTTAAGATATCAAGAGTCAAACTTAGCCGATTAAAATTTTTTGACACATGAAACTGACAAAATTATTTTTTCTCAAAAAGTATAATACTCTTAGTTATTTTCTGTTTTGTGATCGATAGCAGTATTATTCAGGATATTCCGTAACCAAAATTAGAATTATAAAATATGAAAATTCGTAGCCACAGCATTCAAATATTTAGAGCAGGGTAGCGATTTTCACGGTTTTCAAAAAAATGCCCATAACTTGAAAACTAAGAGAGTTTTATTTAATTTTTTTTTTTATTTTGGACAATCCTGAGCTCACTTATCTCGTGTTCACGTTTGATCCTTGACTTTTGGGACACCCTGTATAATTTATTAGTATGAGACTTTAGATTGGAAGGTTTGACCTTCATCATCAGTCTTTATAATTAGAAATATTTTATTTGTTATTTCTCATGGATTCAAATAACCGGTTGGATTTAGAAATAAATCGAAATTTATTTGAATACCATATGTTTCTTTGAATCAAGCAGAATCAAGCAGAGGACAACCTCATTGTTTCCTCTTTAAGGTATTTAATGCCCGGCCTTCCAAGGCAAGGCGAAAAATACTACTCATCTTCAAACTCTGCTTTCTATTTCCATTGTATTTATATATATGTATATTAGAAATGAGCGATAGTAAAAATCAAATTACGGTTGTTAAATAAATTATTAATCAAACCTTTAAACAAATGTATATAATTTTCTTTTTTAATTTTTTTTGTACAGGTATTATCTTTGAACAAAACACGGATGAAGTTCAGTCGGCCTTCAAGTTTGCCCTGGTCAACCACAATCAAAACATAACTGCGAGACGTTTCGAGCTGCAAGCGTACGTTGACGTAATTAACACAGCGGATGCATTCAAGCTCTCCAAAATAAGTGAGTGCCCTTTGAAAGTCCTTTATTTTTAGAAACCCAAGAGTAGAAAGAATTAATTAATATTATTAATGGGTTAGCGAAAAATATCCTGAATAATTTTTTGAAAAGCTATATTATGTTTTGTTTATCTAGTGAACAAAATTTACTGAGGAATCTGTGAAGCTACTGGTACCTCGTAGGTATTAGTTGTGGGGAAGAAACTTCAAAATTCGCAAGTTATCGAGGAAATAAAGAAACATTATCTTTTCTTACATAAAAATAATTATTTTACTTTCCATTTAAGTAGCGTTTCTAGCAGCTGCTAATTTACTTACACCAATAGATATTCAAAAAGAAGGTAAACATTTTTTATAAGGCCTCCAATTGGGTTCCATTCAAGAACTTTGTTTGCCAACTCTTGCTAGACGAACTAGTATGTATGACCTAATTCTTAAGATGTTTTATTCTCTCCTTTTCTAGAAAGTACCTCACTCTCTTGGATTTCGCATAGGTCTCTAATGGTCTGGGTTTTCACCATAAAGACTAAATAATTAGATAACTTAAATATTAACTTTTTGCTGTTGAAAAACAAAAAAAACATTGTTATATCTTTTTACTTTAATTTCATTTGGAAATTATTTCAGGACATTTTCGAAAAATAGACAATTGTCTAAAGAAATACCTGACATCACTCTCTTGGATTAGGCTATAACTTTTTTATTTTTCAATATTTTCAATATCTTTAATTAAACTATCTATTAATATTAAAAATTCTATGCACACATTCTATTATTACTTGCTGGTCTCTCTTTTTCTCTTGTAATAGTAAATTTCTGGTAAAATTTATAGTATATTTGAGAATAAACTAATCAATAAAAAAATTAGAAAATCACTATCTGTATTATTAATATGGTCCTGTCAGCAAAAATTTTCTAATCGTGTCAATAGAATTCAAGACAAAATAAATTACCCTTGACTGAATTAGAATTAATGCCGAGAGATTTCACCTCATGGCGGTGCTTATCTTTACAGTTAATATTTCATGAAAACAAAATAAACTCGTTTTAGACTAAATTAAAAACATCAAGATCAAGATCTTTGACAAATTATTGTTCCGTTTTGGTTCATTTTTCAATATATATATTACGAATATTCAGACAGCATCCCGCTGCCAAATGTTTATTCGACTCACTAATAATTGTAGTAATAAATCATTCAGAAAAAAATACTTCAACAGATAATATGTTGAGTTTGTTTCTGTCGATCTATCTGTGAGCAAAACTTTCTTACTTCTATTTCTTCTTCTCGAACAAGTTTTATTTTTTCTATCAACGAATGATCTATTCGAACTTTATATTTATTATAACTAGAGCACAGTTAAAATAATAATAATAATAATCGATTCTCTCAAAATTTTTTGCTTATTCTCTGTTTAAATATATCTGACAAATTATTTTCAACAATGATAGCTTATTTTCTCTCTTTTAATGTCTCTGTAAGTGGTTAGGTATATATTCATTTTCTATCTCAATATAGTAGAAGACTTTAAAAATTAAATTAAAAATAAAAAAATAAAAAAAAATCAAACAGAATTGATAAAAATAATTCAATATCACTTTTTGTCCTGATATGATAGATAAATCAAAATTTTCGTTTAAAATTAGTCCAAAAAAGAAAATCAATTTTTAATCCTTTTGATCTTCACTTGCTTTGGGATTTAAGCATCAAAGAATTTTTATAAAAGATTTTTTTTTATTATTTTTTATCTAAATGTTCCTCAACAGTTACTATTATGAACTAAAATAGTAACTGAAAAGATGACACCTATTTTATTGGGTTATAATTTTGATTTGGTCCCGACTCATATCTTGTGTATAGCGTATTGAGGGATTATAATCTAGGCATCCTCTATCTAGTAAGGGATAAGAAAATCGACAGCCATTTTCCACGTGCCGAAGCACATGATACTGTGCCAGAGGCCAAAAATGGGTCCAAAATCCATTGGTCAATGCTTATATACCCCCCTGAGTTTCGCAACCATAAGTCTCAGAGCTACGAAATTCGAAACTTAAGCTCGATATAGGCTAGAAGGAGTACCGTAAGCTTTTTGTGTCTTCGCACTTGATAAATACACTAATTTTTAAAAAAATCGTTGGAGCCGTTTTTGAGAAATTAAAAAAAAAACGAAAAACTTTCATGGTCTTCCGATTTCAACCAAAAGCTTGAGGTACTCCTTCTAGCCTATATCAAGATTAAGTTTCGAATTTCATATCTCTGAGACTTATGGTTGCGAAACGCGGGGGGGGGGGGGAATTTCTTAGGTACGTAAACATCAACTTCCGGTTTTTCTATTTTATTCAAAATCGTGTTATACTTTTTGTAGCCTCTAGATAGCTTAAGTTTCTAATTTCAAGGTTCTGCGACTTTCCGAAGACGAGATAAAGGAAGTGGGTGTAAATTAGTAGTGTCGCGATGACTTCAAATAAATGAAAATGTGAAGTCGTGTGGTGAACACACCAGTTGATTTATCAAAATATTTGCCTATGTTAAATAGGAAGCAAAAAACCACTTTTTTCATTCAGGATTACTTCAGCATACCCTCAATGTTAAAGTAAAAATTAAGAAAACCATTGTTAAAAAGAAACAATATATGTTATATTATTAACTAGTTAAACCGAGTGCAAAGTGGGGTCGTAATTCAATGTTACTATTTGCGGAACTAGAAAAAGCGTAGGACGCTAAAGTTGAGTAGGTATAATCAATGTCTAGATAATGGCTTGCATATGGAAGTTTTAGAGCACGATACCAATGATGAGATAAAAAATCATTGTGACTTGGAGCATCCATGATTGATGAGAAAATTAATTTAAGATTTCATAGATTATTCACGACGCTTCGGTTTTTAGTTCTGAATCCGAGCTCAAGTAATAATAGAGTTTGAGTCAACTCATTAAATGAGCTGACTTGATTCGACCTATGACTAAGTTGTCTCAAACTTATATAACCATATTTTTAATTTTTCCATGGGTAGTCAAACTCTGAAGAGTTTCTCCAGCAAATAAACCTTACCTTCAAAGCCTCAACAAGCAGAGGAATATAGAACAGTGGCATGCGGATCATGGAAGCTATGGATGAAGCGCATCCCCAAAATTTCAAACATTTAGAGTTTTTCTCATTAATATAGACTTTAAAATTTCAGGAGGATCTTTAAATTTTCAAATTATTATCCGTTAATTCAAATATTTCTATATATGAAACATTTTTTGTTTCGAAAAGTATATTGGTTCTCGAAATAAAATAAAATTGTTGCATAGTTTCAAGGGGTAATTAAAATGAATGATTTTTCCGAAAAGGGTGTGGATAGAAGGTTTGCAGTCCCTGCCTGGTATAGCTTTCAGTTCAAGCATGTCAAAGACAAGTCTAGACGAGTTTTAGTCGAATAAAAATTGTTCTTGCTGAGGAACTATTAAAATACTATTAATACAAAAAAGGAATAAATAAAGATGAATCGAGAACTTTTGAACTAATCCATTTCTAAGATCTCTCAATATATAAGATCGGAAATAACTAAGAGTGATATCGACAAATATATTTAAAAAAAATCTAATGTTAAATTTGAAAAATAACGAAAATGATGCCCTATTCGACGAAATTTAGAAAAAAAAGCGAAGATTAAAATAAAATTTCAAAAAATGATAGATACTTTTTTGAATAACATTCCCTGTTTGAAAAGTCACCAACCGCCACTGATATACTATAATAATAATGATAAAAATATGAGCCCTGAAACAACACCTATAAATCTATGATAACTCTCATAACATAAAAACGAAGAGAAGAATATTTCAGGAGCTTTCTTTTTATAATAATTCCGATGCAAGAAAATGTTCCACCAAAAAAGTGCGATCTCGCTATTCCGGAGTGGGCTCTTGCATCGTGAAAAGAAATTTCAGGGATTGGGTTCGATTTGAAAGTATCTATGGATCCGAGTCTTGGAAGATTGGAGTCATATTTCACCGAAAAGATGAACCCAGGAAAAGAGTTCCAGTCTCTAGATACTCTAGAAGTTATAGGGGAACTGTTACAGAATTTTCAGTAAATATATATGTAAAAAAAGATTTTCTTAAGATCACTTAACCTAGTTGAATTTGTATAAATTTAATGGTAATACTAAGTAATTTATAGATTATGGCTTTTTTTACTCTAAACTTCCTTTAATTATTGGAATTTAAGATATAAATCTGTGTAATTAATTCTCTATTTGATAAATAGACAAGTTTAATTTCAGGGGGAGTATTGATCGGATGCAGCGGCTTATAGCGAGGGTGTAATGTGATTTATATGGGGTAATTAATAAAGCATTATCGTCCAAGGAGCTTAAGCCTTTGCATTTTGATTCCTTTCATTTCGTCGTCGAGGAAAAATTGAAGATGAAATTGTAAAAGTCATTTAGAGGAATTTCAAAGAATTTGATCCTAATTTAACTTTCAAGAGGTTATAGAAATTACTGAAAGGAAATCCTTCTGTGAATGGTGTTTCTCGATGGCAAATTTACTTATCATAAGTAACAATCTCATCATCATCGCCTACGCATTCGTTTCTTGTGAACATATACAGGTGGATCATCCTAAGCCTTCTTTATTTCTTTAAGCATATCCAATTTTTCTAGAAGTTAACAAAATAATCAGCTATCAAATATGTATGCCTAATCGTGCAAAAATTATAAGATATTATAATATTTTATTTTATTAGGTATAATTGGTTGATGACTTTCAATAACTCTCTAAATCAAAAAATAAAATAAAAACTTTTTTGTTTGTTTTTGTTTTAACAATATAATGAACTTGAATCCCTTTTGAATTCTTTCTCTATAAATGTACTTGGCAAATAGAAAAATAAATAACTCCCGGCTTACTTATGTAATCTAAAGAAATTTCAAGCTTCTACTTGAGAAGTTTTCACTTTGAAGCTGTTTTTTTTCTCTCTCTTTCTTTCTTTTAGATATTTTCTTCTTCTTTTTTGCTAAAATAAAAAACTATTCGGCCAGCCTCCGGAGACTCAGCTGTCCACCTCGAATAAAGCTTTCAAGCTTCTTGGCTGGATTTTAGGAAACGTCATCACAATTTGAAAAGTTTGATGTCTCTTGATCCCCAATGCGAGATGTCTCGAATACTTTCACGCGAATCGAGACAAATTCAATTTCTCTCTACTTTAATTAAATGTTGACAGAGAATAATCATTACTTTAAAAACACCATATTTAAAACTATGAAAAAAAAATAATTAAAAAAATAATTATGAAACCTCATTTTGAGCAAAAAAAAATTCAATTTCAACAAGATTGAAAATAATGATTATAAAAAGTTCATTTTGCCGATAGTAGTGGAATCAGATTTCATTAGAAATAGAGAGAGAGAGAGATTGCTTTTTGATACATGGTTTGATTCCCAAGGCGGTAATTACCTACAACACTTCTGAAATGCAATAAAAATTATCCAAAATAACCTCAGATTTAGTAGAAGATTTATTCACGCTATTTCTAATTAAATTTAATTCTAATACTATCAACAAAATTATATTTTTATATTCTTTCCAGGACTAGACATGTCTTCAAAATTTTGAAAATTTTCAAAATTAATAACACCCAACAATTTCGATTCAAGCTAAATGGTTCGACTGTATTTTTTAATTTAGAATCATTTGTCTGCAAAAGTTTTTTTTTACGAGTTATCGTTTTTTATGATTTCCTAATTACCTAATTAGTAATCGTCAAATGACATTTCGAGAGCTCTAATCTTACATTAAATGCTCCAAGCTCCATAATCAAATAGCTCTGTGGTGCATCCATATGCATTCATATGTATTCATCCTCATTTCACTTATTAGGAGAAGAGATATATTTAAACAACGATATACTATATTCGAAATCAAGTATAAGTCTTCAACAATACCTTCCTTATTTCTAAGTTATTTAATGAGGAGCATAATTATGTTTGCAAATTAAAATATAATTATGTGGCCTTAAGAATTTCCATTGTTTTTAAGAAAAAATCTCAAATAGCATAATATTTTATTATTAATTATTAGGTTTAGTATCTTCGGGAAACATCAAGATCATTATTTAATGATAGGTGGTAAGTCGTTTAAATATTAGAGTATAATAAGGAGAAAGAAAGATTAGACGCAATGAAAAATTTCAATAATAGTATGTTTAAAAATATTTAATGTGCGCTTATAAACAGGTTTATTTTCATTTTCTCGAAAAAGCACGCTTTCTTAAATCACAAAATGATTTTTAACCCTAGGATGCATGACTGTCACGGTATACATATTTACATGACATGGGTGAAATATACCCATTATGAGAAAACACAATAAATATTATTTATAAACCATATTTATTTGACCATTTTAACATTTTGTTATTAACATAACATAAACTAATTATTTTACAACGTTAAGACAATTATTACATTTATATACAGTGTGTTCCTTACATATTGGCTTATTAGAAGAAATACATTGTCTGTCACATTTTCTATATGTTTTTGTTGGACACATATAACAGCGTGGTTTTATATTTAACTAGCTGCAAGGCCTGCCTTCGGCGGCCCTCTTGCTAGCCAAGGGGCACGCCCCCTGGACCCCCAGCCCTCTAGCCCTACCCCCCCCCAACCACCGCCCCACCCCACCACCCCGCAACCCAGCCCTCGCACCACCCCACTACACCCATGGACCCTCACCTAAACCCTCCACACCACCCTTCAACCCCACCCCTGTACCCAGTTTTTTCATTTCTAGCCTTCTAGTGACCCACAGATTATGTCTCCATATCCATATTATTCACACTCTCACTGCTACTACTATCACTATCAATTGCATTTCTTGGCAATGAATTATAATTTGGGTCTATATCTTCATTGAGAGCTGCATCTTCAACATCTCCATAATCAGAATCTTCACTTGATTCTGATCCAACATACGAAGTTTCGTCGAGCCATTGCAGCACAGTTTCTTCAAAATCAGGATCGGTATATTTGACAGATTACCTTTTCCTACCACGTGTCGATGCCATTTCTACAAAAGAGGCTGCATCTAAAGCTAATTTAAATATAATATAGAATAGAAACCTACCGAATTACAAATATTTTCTACGATTGAAAACACAACCACAAAACACAAAACAGCTTCGGCAGATTACAACTAACTAACGTAGTAAAGGACACAAATTCAAGAATGAAAGTGGAAAATCACTAATAATTAGTATACCAACCAAAATTAAATGAATGCACCAAATTTTAAACTAGAGAAGGTGAATTTGAATGTCACAAATTAGTTCGGGTACAAAATACCCATGTCATGTAAATAATGGTAAAAATAATAATATGTAAATATTTAAATAACAATAAATTTACGGTACACGTTAACACTTCTATTTCATTCATAACTAACCAATAGAGGAATTCATGACATTTGATTACATTTCTTACACATCTTATCAGTAAAAAACAGAATTTTATTACAACGTGGGTATAAAATACCCATGTTATGCATCCTAGGCTTAAAGTTCTTTCAATTACGTATTCTTAAAAATACTTTAGTGAGCTATTTAATTCACAGCCAGACATTCGCTTTCCTGTCAATTATTGATTCTCAATTCCGACCCAAAATAATGGTTTCTAGAATTCTTTTTCTCCCAACCAGTAAAACGTCATTAATCCCAGGCGTTTATCGAAATATTATTATAATAAATGACGCAATTCACTTTCCCTTTCCCCTTTCTTTGGATGTTTAAATTCTCGAATCTATGAATAAAATCATGAAAACCAACATAAATTCATCTCGTGGGGTGGCAATAAACATAAAGAATGTTCGTTTCTACGACTTTTGATTTCAAGATATATTTGTTTACATCTTAAGAAAAACGCCGTAATGGTTCACACTTAATCGTCTTCCCATACTAGATGCATTAAAAAAATTGAGAATATTAACAGCCCTTTAGAATTTATGTTGTTTCATTTTTTTTCTTTGTGAATGAGAACGGTATAATTATGAAGTTGATAAAACATGGTGGAAATATTCAATATTATAAAGTTTACCGATGTTGAGAAAACTGCGATTTAGGTCTTACAAACAGCCTGGTGATGAAATTATTTTTATGAAATCGATCTGCACCTAGAAAATGCAGCATCAATATATAGGTTTTGACAAATCCATGTATTACTTACAAGAAGAAAGTGATCAAGTGATGAAGGGTTTAAGATGAAGAAGTTGGTGCAGCCTTGTCTTAGAAAAGTGAGAGGTAAGACCCAAGAAGGAGGGTTGCTTGTAGTTTCAGGCCCTAGAAGCTATGGAGCTGTCTGTAATGGAGAAGGAACTAGTAGTTCAGCTCTTCTATTAAGGCAAAAGAGTTTTGGGAGTCATCAAATTTATGTAACTAACATTTAAGTGCACCAGAATTTTTTTGCTAAGTAGGGGGTTCAAAATATTTTAATCTAACTTTATTATAGGGAGTTGAAATTTATTTATTTATCGAATTAGCGAACATAGAGAAAATGTATTTATTTATCGAATAAACCAACATAGATATCCAGTATAAAATATAAATGTATGCGACTAGAGGCATTATTTAATCAAACTTACTAAAGCTACTCAGAAACTTAGGTGGAATTTAACTCCTAAAATCTTTCCAATGTGGTTATACCAACGGCAAGTAATTTTAGTGTCATCGGACTAAAAATGATCCAAGTATCCAAGTATTATAATTGACACCACTTTCTTTATAACGTTTATCAAAAACTAAAGCTGTTAAATTTAACCAGAAAAACATATTCACATATAAATGTGAAATGTGGATTTTTATGACCGAATTAAAAAGTTTCTCATTTCGCACCATCTGAGATTTTTTTCGATTAATTATATAATATATATATATATATATATATATATATATATATTTAATTTCCATTAAAAACAGCATGAATAGTGACAAATGACATACCTATTTTTTGTGATAGAAATTAAACTGATGTGGCCATCCACATACACTTGATCATATACGGACGACTGGTGGGTCGTGGCGTAATTTTAATGGTCCACAAAGAAATTCAGATATTATTTAAATTCGCTGAACTCATTTAATAAAAAACTAAATTTTGTTTAATCTGTTTTATTATATGTCAAATATATTATTAGTTATATATACATTTACGTGTCGTGACATCAATGGAGGCAAGGATTAATAACATAATATTAAACAAAGTGCAGAAAATGTCGTACTAATCTTTAATATATTTTGATAATATTTATTCTTTTTGAGTTACCATCAAACTTGACTTTCTATACATACAATTGGATTAACAATCTATGTTGCAATGATACAAATATCAAAATTTATACATAGATAACAGTGGCGTGCTGTCCATGGTTGCTGTGGATGCGGTGCATCCCTAAAATTTCAAAACATCTAAAAGTGTTCAATGAAGTGCAACACAATATTCACCTTGAGTAATTACAGAGCACACCATTGCGGTAGACCTCTGGGTCATCTCTCTCCTCTCGTAGACGGCTGTATCTATAAACATCTAGAGAAAGGATTAGCATCCCCGATGTTGGCATGGCGTTACTCTCCCACCCTCCTAAATCTAATGCTAATTCTAATCCACTTATTTGAGTGTATAATATCTTAAAAACTTCAACTAAAGCTTGAGGAGTTTACCAAAAATGAAAGAGTCTTTTTGATTTTAAGTTGATTCTTCCACGTTTTCAGTAGAGGTTGCCATTAATAGTCAAAACATCAAAAATGGAATCCAATAAGCTTATTTCTCTAGTAATAGATAAGAATCGTTAGCTATTTTTGATTTTAAGCCGATTCCTTCATGTCTAAAGCGATGGTTACCAATAATAATCGAAACGTCAAAAACCTAATGTAGAATTGTTATTCCTCAAGTATTAGATGAGAATCGATCGCTATTTTTTATTTTAACTCGATTCCTTCATGTCTTCAGCAATGGTTACCGAAATAATAACCGAAACGTCAAAAATCCAATGTAGAATTGTTATTCCTCAAGTATTAAATGAGTATCGATAATTATTTTTGAATTAAAGTCAACATGAACTGCAAATTGCAAATGATATCTGATTAATAATAAAGGAATAAACATATTAATATTCCAAATGAATTTGGATAAAGTTTAGCAACGATTCGTTGAAGTTTATTTTTCAAATTTTTGAATCTTCCATTGATAAATGGAGAATTTCTAATCAGTAGAGATTGTGGTGTTGGTGCAAGGTGAAACATCTTTAATAAAGATAAGAGTAAATAAATATTTTATTTAATATGGATTTACTATGAGTTAAGGATACTGGGTCACTCATTTCACATTAAAATTAAAAAATTAAAAGATATAAAAATTTTTTTCTTTTTCAATATATATATTTCGGGCTATCAACCCATCTTCAGGAAATACAGAAGGTCTCCTGAAACGTCTGAATTTTTAATAAACGTTTTTATATCGTTCTGTAAAAGATTTATATTTATTTAAAAATAATTAATTGAGGGACACATTCTCAAATAAAATTTTAAACCGTTCTAACACATTTCATGTCAAGTAATTATTTATTTATTCTAATGATATTTTTTTAATTTCACTCTTAAAATAAATTATTGACTGAATTTTGATCAATATAATTATTATATTGAAATGAAAAATAGAAGATAGATCACTTACCGTTGTAGATACGAGAATAACTCCACAAAATATCAGATTCGGCCATACCAGTAGAAATCCCACTTCATCTGAAAAATGAACAAATTCACTTCACTAAAATATCATTTAGAGAAGTAAATTTAAAAATATTCACGTCAAAAAAATTGATTTAATTACTTAAAATTATTTAAATAAAATTTAAATTTATAGAAAGAACAAACATTTTAATTATAAAATTAGAAGAAAAGGGAAATTTTTTCAAAACTCAGTTACGATGTTTGCGGTTTCGGTGAATTAATTTTTAATGATAAATATATAAAATTGATAATCAGTTGGAATTAATATTTTCTTACTTCGAGTCAAAAGGCCGTTGCTAGAATAATAGAAATTAAAAAATTAATCTATAATAGTCTGAAACAGGTCTAAACTTCTATTTAGCTGGTAGAATGCCGTTATAAGTAGGTACCTAATTAATAATAAAGTTAAACATAAAATTTTAGTGAATTCAATATGCTAAGTTCACCCGGCAGGCATGTGAAGTACCGAATAAAAACAGAACTTAGGTTAATCAAAATATAAACTTTGACAAAATAAAATAAAAATGATATTTCTATTTGAATTGATATTATGCATGAGTCAAAAAAGATTATTAACCATATAATGGCGTGCTAAACTGAATGGATTAAAAAATAGTTCGGCTTCAAATTTATGATTTTTGATAAAAGTATTAAATACTTTTAGCATGAAGGAAATATAGATCATTTGGTGCTAATTAAATTGCGATATTTACCTGAAATAGCCAGATGAGTTGAAAGGTTAATTTAATTCACTTGGACGCTTAGAAAGCGGTCAGAGTACTGATAGCCGGTGAGCAAGCGGGTGCCCTGCAGAGGGGAGGGAGTAGTATTAAGAAAAATTGGCCTTATAGGGGGGAGGGGGAGGAGAGGAAAGTGCATTTGACCACGCTTAATTACAAATATTTAAGAAAATATTAATTCATAAATATATAATTTATAAATCATTCAAAATTCGAATCACATATGATGTTCACAAAAAAAAAATTATAAAAATTAAAAAAAATATTTTAGGCACCTAAGCTTTTTGTAAATGAAATAAAAGTCCATTAATTCTACTGGTAGAATAAATGATTACTACCTAGGTCTGGAAGGCAGGTTGCCGTCAACACTATTTTTTCATTTTTTTTAGTCTGTGCGGATGAGCACAATATTAAATTAACGAAAAAATTTTAATTTTACTTTACCATACATACAGGGCAAGGTAGTATAATTGTGCATGAAAAAAGTGTTGTTTTTTGTTTCGTTTTCGTTTTTTAGAAATATTTAAAAACTGCTGAAACTATTTTGATAAAAAAAGTATTGAGCGAAACCATGCTGTTTTGGTCTACAAAAAAACCTTAATGATTGAACATGGTAAAAATTATGTTTTACGAGATATTAATTTTGGTAAAATTTATATTAGCTAGTTAGTAGCTTACCAAATTTTGTTTACGCTCTAGCTCAAAGACTAGAGTGAATATCAAAAAAATATCACATGTAGTTTTGCATTGTAAAAATACAAAAAATGAAAATCTAGGCCCTTGGACCTAACTCAACCAAATCTTGTATACTACCCAATGTTCCCCCCTCCCCCCCCAAAAAAAATATAATAATTAAATAATACTAACTCTCTTTTTTTATTATAGGGTCATTTTTTAGTAGGTATATTTCATTTTTCTTTTTTTGTTGTTTTTTTTTTTTTTTTTTTTTTTAAATTGAAATTCTCATAATTTTAATTTTTAACCAACTCCACTTAATTTTGGATACACTTTCAACAAAATCTGATGAGCTCTTAATCTTAATGCACAAAAACTATATGTGAAATTTCGTTCTGATATTCACACTAATATTTGACCTAGAGCGTATGCAAAGATTTGGTAACTTACCTACTAACGGACATTTTGACAAAACAGTATCTCGCGAAAAACCCCATTTTTTATGCACGATTACAATACTTGACCATAACCTGTATGGTAAAGTAAAAAGATCGAGTCATTTGAAATCTACAGTGTCAAAAGTGTTCGATGCGCTATAGAAGCAGAAACGAAACTATTATACATTAAGGCCATATAGGTACATTGGATCCCTGCGTGTTTTCAGACATATTTTTTGAGTACTTATTAGACGAAGATGAAGGTAAGGATTGAATACAAAAAGGACTATGACAAAAGAGTAGAGAATATACTACTAGACATAAATAAAGGCATTTTAGACATTCTATTGATATAGATATTATATGGGAGAAAGGGAGAATTACAATTCAGAACCCTTTTTGTAACTATAAACATCCAAGGGAATAGTCTATTAAGGAAGTAGATTATTATTTATATATTTCCTATTTCTAGCCCCTTCATTTTATGCTCCACCATTTATTTAATAAATTACCGATCATTTTTTAGAATCCATAGTCTGAGGGAAAAGTTCGTGAAACAGTGAGATAAAGATAAGAGTAAATAAATATTATATGTAATATTCATTTACTATGAGTTAAGATTTCTAGGTCACTTGTTTCACATTAAAATTAAAAAAATTAAAAGATGTAAATTTTTTCAAAATATATATTTCGGGCTATCAACCCATCTTCAGGAAGTACAGAAAATAACGGTTATTTTTCTTATCTTTATTAGAGATGTTTCACCTTGCACCAACACCACAATCTCTACTAATTAGTGAGTGAGATCACAAAACACTTCATCAAGTATTATTTAAATAGTCACATCACTCGGAAATTTAAAATTTTTTAGTTTTATGATCTAATACTCTCACCGCAGCCCCTGATAGGCCAATTTTTCAACATAACTTAAAAAATACAACTTAATTAACAACAGTAGGCAATTTTGGATAATTTTATTTCTCATTCAAATCGAGACCCTGGCCCAAGAAGAAGACATTCAAGGTAATAGGCAAGTTACTATAAAGCCGCAAAAATAAAATAAGGAAAAAATAAAAATGAAATGAAAATCTATCTTCATATAGACATTTGGCGGTTTCGGATACTGGAAGTTCCTAGTGTCTATGAACGCTTTTCTTTATTTTCTAATTTAATTTTTTTGAATAAAACTTTTCGAAAAAAAAAATAAGTATACCGATTAAAAGACAATTGAATTATATTATTTTACTCGATAATGAAGAAAATTGGATATAGGTTATAGGGGCTTTAGTGAAAGGAAAGAATCGGTATGGAATAAAATCGAATGGAGTCATCATAAGAAGCTGCATCAAACCCGTCTTAGGACTGATCCTATGATGATGTTGAGTACTCTTTTTTTCATCACAGAGCTGTTATTATCCATTTCTTAAAAATAAAAATATAGGTGGACACAATGGAAAATAAACTATAAATATATGATTATTTTGGTTTTAAAGGACTTAATGTTACCATAAGGAACGGAACTGTTTCATGAATTAAAATTGTCATATTCATGTTCAAAGAATTGGACAAGTGGCGAGAAAAAAATATCTCTCAGGAGAGCAAGGCTGATCGACTTCAAGGTGACCCAAGCTAATCTATTTACAAGAAAAGAAGATTAGGTAGTGATTGTGAAGAGGGAAGAAAAATAGTCACACCTGAGCAGCTCGTCTACCGAGGAGGCCACTAAACAGCACATAGAGGTCATTTGTTTATTTTTCAAACAATTCTGATTGATATCTTAATTTTCTGAAATGAGATTTCTACGTGTAGATAAATTTGAAATGAGGAGATACATATGAGCAGAATTAAATATACAATTCATCAGAGAAGATAACCCAAATTGAACTAATCATTTCTTTAGAAAGCCATTTTGTCAACTTCCCTTAGAGCCTTATTTCTAATAACCTTAATAGAGACCATAGCTGAAAAATCTAATGAGCTTTATCCATGAAAGAAGATAGTATAACAATACATTTGTTTGATAAAAAATAATAATTTAATATTATTTTAATTGATTTATTTGCCAAGAATAAGTCATTCTAAATCGATTTCGTACAATACAGTACTTAATACATAAATTGGGAGATTGCTTCATAGCAAAGGATTGTACTCATACGCATAGAATATATTTTCCAGGTGCGTTTAGAGAAGATTTTGATACTTTTAAAATTTAAAATAAGAGAGAAAGTTCTAAAATTTGACCATATAGTCAAGGAATATGCCAATTAATTTTAAATTTCCTTCGCTCTTCAAATTTTGTCGATCTAGGCTTTGCGGACCTAAGCCTCAAATCCATCACTAATCTAGTCTCTTATTTTTTGTTATATTATTAGTAAAATTTTCCTCTACTGAGTCAGTATTATTGTCTCCTTCAGTCACAAAATTAATTAAGCGATGATTTAAAAATTTTATAATCCAAAAAATAAACTGATTATCTTCTTAAACAGCCTACCTGACAATGATAAAACAGAGTGATAAAAAGTTAAAATCCATTAAATAGTTTAAAAAGCCTTCTTAAATGTTAACGACATATGTTGAAAACTTGGAGACCATTAATAATAATCTGCCGCTAATAGACATCTCTTAAAGATGAATGTCCCAATCGAAACGAAAAATAAATCCTTTTTAAAATGTCAATAGGATATTTAATTGAGCTCGTTATTGGGCGTAAAATTATTTCCCTAAAAATTATACGTGAATCTCTTAGAATATATTTCAACAGTGAATAATCTAGTCGAATATATGTATAATAAAACGAGTGAAAACAAGAAGAAAACTCCAATTCAAATTTTATTTTAGAAAGTTTAAATATGGAACATAAATTTGCACTTTCGAAAGGAGAATGAAGTGGCAAACGAGAAAGAGTTGGTGGATGGATGGGTCGGGGTAACATAGATGAATCAAGTAGCAGCCACTGTCTTTTAATTGAGCATTTTAATTTATTCATATATAATTAAAGCACAAAACCAAGGGCTCATTCTCTTTACTATGGATTTGAGTAGAGAAAATAAAAAAATAATAGAAGGACTTCAAATAAAATTACGTTTTAATTTAATGCATTATAATTTGGAAGTTGAGACTTTAGTGGTCAAATAATTTTGAGAAGTATAAAAAATTTTGTTTTTCCGAGAGTAATGGAGTTGTTGATTCATAAAGGGAAATTCCTTTATAACCAGCTCGCTATTACAAATTTACAAACAAATTTACCTAAATCCACTCGGGTATTTGAACTTATGAGAAACATCAGATAATTTTTTTCTAATTAAAAAGACTGATGATGAAAGTCAAACTTTCGAAACTATTCTTTCTAAGAAATAAATTATAAAATTTTTTATTATTATTATTATTAGTTGCGTATGGACCTTTAGGATCACGCAAAGCCTCCTCAAGGGAATTTTGGACCAATATTCATTCTTCCTTAACTCCGCATTGATACCATTTTCTCCAGGCGTTTTGTGTATGGTCTTAAGTTTGCAGATGTGTCCATTAATTTTTCTCCCAGTAATAGTGGGTTCTGGACAGTTGAGGTCATTGAATCTGGATTTTCTGCTGATCTGGTTCTGTTATCAGGCTATGAAATTTGCCTGGGTGGATCAATGTGTTGATGTTGATAGTACTGATGTACGAATGAATTTTAGATGTTAATTTTCCATGTGGTTCTTCTCTTGAGTGGGTGATCGTAGTTCGTAGTCGAACCATGGTTGCTTGTTATTGAAGTGTTAATAATAGTTTTTATGTATTCAATAGCTTTAATAATGGCAAAATATTTTGTTCTAAAGATAGGGATTTGAACATGTTTAAATATTAAGTCCACTTCGTTTGGGGAGCAACAAATATCGTTTCCTATATTATCCCAGGATTCTTGCTTGCCTTAAGATAGATAATACTTCTTATACTGGCCTTAGATCATTTCAAATAACTACAGCAAGCTCATTTTATACTCCAGTAATATGCATAACATTTCAATTAGTGTATTGGATCGCAGAGCATTGAATTCATTTCTACAAGAACGGATTTCATTAGCAATTTCGTGCATCAAGGGGCATCATAATTAATATTTGAAGCTCCAATTAATTACGTCAGTTGGATTTTCCTTTAAAAAATCAATCTGATATGGCTTGTCACTCAAACAAAGACTGAACAAAGAAATCGATAAATTTACAGGGTATTACATTTTTTTTATTACGTAAAACACTCATTTTTTTCACATTTTAATCTCTTCAGCGAACCTGTGAGATTTTCATTTATAGGAGAAATCTCTTTGATCTCCCAAAGTTCTCTCCACCATTATCATATTCTGAAGGCATATCAAATTGTATAGGCTAGCCTCAAACAGCCACAGACCCTATGCTATATGTCAATATTATCTTCTTTTTTAAAAATATTTTTATAGAGTAATTTATCGGTACAGGATGTCAGTCAGGATGCTTTTTATAGAGAGACCTGATTATTCATTCGTGTTATTGATTCCTTTATATTTATATATATATATATATATATATTTGTATATAAATGTTGAAAAACTACCTTCTAAATGAATAATTCGTGTTTTTTAATTTGTTCCTTGTTGAAAATTATCTACTTTTGTCAATTCAATTAATGATTATTAATTTTAATATTAATTCTTGTGTTTGAATGAATGATTTAATTTTCTACATTCAGACTTTAAAATAGTATTGGAATGGTTTCATAATATGCTATTTTTCTATAGAAAATTCGTCTCGAATATTTCCATTTTCAGAGATAAAAACTCAAAAACTGTAAATTTCTAAAAAATTAAATAAAAATTGTTTGATAATTATCGAATGAAGAAATTACGGGTATATTTTGTTCAAATCAGTTTTATATAAGTACCTCCTTATAATTTTATATATATGTAGTATGTTTTTGAGTTATTCGACATTTTTCCAGAGAGAAATTATCATAAATATGGTTCGTTAAAAAAACGGTGGTTATAAGTGAAATACTTGCGAAGCTCACACCATTAATTGTAATATTAAACCAATCTTTCTTTGTTTTTACACTTTTATTTTTATTTTTGTCCAATTTATTGGTTTGTCTACATCGCCTATAAGGTAGGCAACTAATCAAGCTCTTCTAGCAATCCAATGCCTACACTATAGGCTCTTGCAATTTTTAACGTTTCACCAAAAAATATAAAAAGTGTTCAAAATGTTTTATTTTCCCTTGCTTAAAATATCACTAAGTTTCCACAAATTTGAATCGCTGTGAATAAACGGCTATCGGAACTTAACATTCCATCCGACCGGAGAGCTTCAACCGCCAAGCGTTCGAAAAAATAGTTTCTTTCCAGTCACTAATCTTTTATATCAATTTTAAATGCAATTGATAGATTACATTTAAAATGTTCTATTCAAATAGCAAACAAAAAAAATTGTTGAAAAAATAAAATGTTCACCTATAAGTAATATCCAGGCACCAATCTTAAAAATAATTTTAAATGCGAAAATGCCATTAGAATTTATTATTCAAATTCCACTGTTTAGTAAAAAAGGAGCCTAATCGACTTTATGAAAATGATTCACTCTGTAGAAGTGATCCAAAAGAGGGAAGGGGTCAAAAATAATTTAAAATAATAAAAATTTCAAACAAAAATCAAAGAAAGCTGATATTTATAAACAAGAGTCTCATATTTAAAATGAGAAATGATTAATTGCAAATGGGCCTAAAATGAACGGGGGCTCTCCTATAAAATTAAATTATAAAATTTTCAATTTAAAAAACCAAGTTAGCTGAAATTTACTTTTAAATGATTCTAAAAAAATATTAATTATTTCATTAGAGTTCCAAAATATTAAATATAAAAGAGGGGTCAGTTGTATGGTAAAGTTATGTGGAGAGTCACATCAGTTTATTTACAGTTACTACCATGGCGTTTTTTTGGACGAAGTAAATTCACCCCTAAAGCCTCATAAATATACGATTTTCAATCATTCAACATCCCCTCGTGAATAAATTATTAACTAACCGAACACGCACATTTGTCAACTCGTTTATTTCTATGACTTCAGGAGACCTGAACTCTATTCCCACATCCGTCTTTCCAAAGACATTTAACATACTATATAACTAATTGGATATCGATGAGGCAGTCCAAAAAAGAAAAAGATAATTTACACTATCTTTTTATTCATAAAACCGACGATTCGGAGGCTATTCCCTCCGTCTTCAGGGTTTTGAAAAGTCAGTGAAGAAAATCCAATGCAACATTCCCTCTGTCTCCTCTTTCAGTGGCAATAACAATAATATATTGTATATCATTCTCAGCAGAATTATAATGTCTGCTGAGAATGATAACAAGATATTATTGTTACTGCCACTGAAAGAGGAGACAGAGAGAATGTCGCATTGGATTTCTTTCACTGACTTTTCAAAACCCTGAAGAAGGAGGGAATAGCCTCGAAACGTCGGTTTTATGAATAAAAAGATAGTGTAAATTATCTTCTTCTTTTGGACTGCCTCATAGATATCCACTTAATTCACTTATCAGAATTATAATGTCTGCTGAGAATGATAACAAGATATTATTGTTACTGCCACTGAAAGAGGAGACAGAGGGGAATGTCGCATTGGATTTCTTTCACTGACTTTTCAAAACCCTGAAGAAGGAGGGAATAGCCTCCGAAACGTCGGTTTTATGAATAAAAAGATAGTGTAAATTATCTTCTTCTTTTTTGGACTGCCTCATAGATATCCACTTAATTCACTTATCAGAATTATAATGTCTGCTGAGAATGATAACAAGATATTATTGTTACTGCCACTGAAAGAGGAGACAGAGGGGAATGTCGCATTGGATTTCTTTCACTGACTTTTCAAAACCCTGAAGAAGGAGGGAATAGCCTCCGAAACGTCGGTTTTATGAATAAAAAGATAGTGTAAATTATCTTCTTCTTTTTTTGGACTGCCTCATAGATATCCACTTAATTCACTTATCAGAATTATAATGTCTGCTGAGAATGATAACAAGATATTATTGTTACTGCCACTGAAAGAGGAGACAGAGGGAATGTCGCATTGGATTTCTTTCACTGACTTTTCAAAACCCTGAAGAAGGAGGGAATAGCCTCCGAAACGTCGGTTTTATGAATAAAAAGATAGTGTAAATTATCTTCTTCTTTTTTGGACTGCCTCATAGATATCCACTTAATTCACTTATCAGAATTATAATGTCTGCTGAGAATGATAACAAGATATTATTGTTACTGCCACTGAAAGAGGAGACAGAGGGGAATGTCGCATTGGATTTCTTTCACTGACTTTTCAAAACCCTGAAGAAGGAGGGAATAGCCTCCGAAACGTCGGTTTTATGAATAGAAAGATGGTGTAAATTATCTTCTTCTTTTTTGGACTGCCTCATAGATATCCACTTAATTCACTTATCAGAATTATAATGTCTGCTGAGAATGATAACAAGATATTATTGTTACTGCCACTGAAAGAGGAGACAGAGGGGAATGTCGCATTGGATTTCCTTCACTGACTTTTCAAGGCCCTGAGGAGGGAGGGAGTGGCCTCCGAAACGTCGGTTTTATGAATAAAAAGATAGTGTAAATTATCTTCTTCTTTTTTTGGACTGCCTCATAGATATCCACTTAATTGACTTATCAGCCCGTCTCCAAAAAATACTATATAACCTTCAGTCTTTCAAGGCCCGCAGGTATCTTCAATCCCGGCCCATTGTCTGAAATTTCTTTCTATTCTATTCTGAAGCAAGAGTTCATCCTTCAGATGTAGCATCTTTTTAGTACAATATCTTTTTGAATCATTATATTAAAAAAAGAATAGAATTACATAGAAAAGAAAAATTATAACCTAATCACTAGCAGTGTAGAAAAATGTTTAAGATTAAATGAGTAGATTGAATTACAAATGATATTTTTCAAAAAAAATTGATAATGAAGTTAGTTAAAAATGAACTTTTTTGAATTACCAATGAGGGTCTCAATCATGTGCTTCTTGAATATGATCTGAACAAAAAGTGGACACAAATGATTTATAGTGAAATCAGCAAAAGCGTGGACTACCCAATAAATAGTGCCTATATTTTGTACTTGCGCGAGTGTAATGAAATGCTATGGCTCTTCAAAGATTTGTGGACTAGTGTAAATATTTAAAATATTGTATCTTGTCATGTTTAAAATTTGCATTATATTTAGTTATACCTAAAATGTAATTAAAATGTATAAATTTCTAATTAGAGAAAATAATGTAAATAATGTGATTGGCTAATGGTTAAGATCATAAGCCAGGAAAGGGGGAGAAAAAAAAACTTTGATGAATCTGAAAAAGAGAAAAGTTACTTATTAAAAATTGTTTTGTCTGAAAATAACTGCACTCCGCAAATCTCTCCTTTTATTTATAATATTATTGCAATGTTTATTCTCTGAAATCATATCTATCTGCATCTTTTTTGCCTATATATTTTCCAAACCTTCAATACCCTATGAATTTATCATGACATCAAAAAGCTTTCATTGAAAAATTGAATATTTGTTTTTGTAAATCAAACACCTCGGCTAGAGAAAAAAATGCATTGGCTGGTTTACATTCAAAAGAAAAACAAATTGCAGTTCCTTTGAAAAAGAGCCTGGCTGGCAATAAAATATGCTCCCCGAATTGAATACATATATTTTTGAATTCGTTCACTCGACCAAAAATGAATTGAAATGATAAACGGCCGAGAGCTGAGAATTTATTAGTAATTAGGCTTAACAAAATCGCACTTTTACTGTTTATGAATCATTGCAAATTTAATGTCGGGATTAGGTTGATGTATTTAGCCATTGGAAATAAAACCTCAATAGCAATAGAATAAAAAGTAATTGTTAAAAAGCCAATAAAAGGCTTCGGTACTTGGAAAATCTCCAAAATCCTTTCCAGTTTAGCTAGAAAGCCTAACCCGGAGGAAATTTAAGCATCAATTTTTAGGGAAAAACAAACATATTATTTATTTGTTTCTATTTCCTAAAATAGAATATCAATGTTAAAATATACAGTTGGAAAGGTTTTTGCAAAAATAGGGGTTTATGCTAAATACTAATCATACTAATAAATCAGATAGATCCATTTGTTTTCTAAACTAAAATTATCTCACTAAGTCTAATTTTCAATTCATCCTACACTATTCTTTAAGAA
This sequence comes from Forficula auricularia, assembly GCA_024734495.1. Taxonomy (NCBI): domain Eukaryota; kingdom Metazoa; phylum Arthropoda; class Insecta; order Dermaptera; family Forficulidae; genus Forficula; species Forficula auricularia. Next base: position 3,652,549 of record JALMQS010000085.1, on the reverse strand, counting down.
ATGATATTATGGTCTTCTTAGGAGCCGGCAAAACCAGAATTTTGATTAATTTGAATTATTGTACTTTTTTGTTTTGTTTTGTTGCTGTTCTTTCACTCGGTACTCTCGGAAAGCAGACGAAGCCTGCCAGCCGGGCTGCTCTAGTGAGTTAATTAAAATATATATATAGGTATATTGGTTCTCGAAATGAAATAAAATTGTTTCATAGTTTCAAGGGGCAATTAAAATGAATGATTTTTCCAAAAAGGGTAGTGATAGAAGGTTTGATGTTCCTGCCTGGTATATCTTCTAGTTCAAGCATGTCAAAGACAAGTTCAGACGAGTTTTAGTCGAATAAAAATTGTTCTCGCTGAGGAACTATTAAAATAATAATAATACAAAAAAGGAATAAATAAATATGGTTCGAGAATCTTTGGACTAATCCAATTCAAAGAACTCTCAATATAATTATAAGATCGGAAATAACTAACGGTGATATAGACAAGTCATAGCTTGCTTATACAATAGAATAAGGAGAAATTTAAAATTTTCTTATACGACAGGCTGATTCATTGTGGAAGATGGTCGATTTGCATCTCAGGGACTGTGGAGTTCAACTTATAAGAATAAATTTCTGACTCTTACCCTCCCTCACACAAATCAGTATTCATTCGGGGCGAAGGCCCCAAAATATATTTTTAAAAAATCTATGTTAAATTTGAAAAATAACGAAAATGATGCCCTATTCGATAAATTTTGCAAAAAAAAACGAAAATTAAAATAACATTTTTAAAAATGAAGGGTATTTTTTGGACAGCATCCTTTGGTTGAAAAGTCACCAATCGTCACTTATATATATGATTATTGTGTTTAAAAATGCTTAAATCTTAAAAAATAAGCATTGGTTATTTTTTTCGTCTGAATTCTATCTTATTCTATACTTACGATAAGTAAAGAACGCAAAATCGTAGAAAGTTCATTCTGGTGCCACAATGCTTGAATTTTCAATACGTAGAACTAATTAAATTTAAAGTTTTCTATTTTTAGAGCTTATAGGTTCAAAAAGCTTAAATATCATTTCTCAAGATAATTAAAAAAAAATTATAATAGATTATTATATATTATACTAGTATATAATATCTGTTGCTTTTTGTGTCTTAAAAGAAAAATAATATTTTTTTCTTTTTTAATTTTAAATTTTCCATTGATATAGAGAGAAATTCTTCCGATTCGTTTGGGTTTGATTAAACCTTTAATGATTGTTTTTTATAAAAGATTTGTTTGTTTATATTATAACAATATGAATGATTTTATTGAGGTTTCTAGGCGATGTCAAATAAACAATTCAAAACTAAGCTTTTTTATTATTAGTACGGCTTTAGCCTGAGAGCGTACCAGGTCTTTTACTTTTCTCACCAATTTATTTATTTATTTTTTATCCGTCAATTGTAGAAGAAGTGAGTGCAAGCGATTTTTTCAAATTCATTATAATAAAAATTAAAGTAAAAATTGTCAACTCATGAACAAAAAGGCTTTTTTGACTATTAAGTTGATCAGGGCGTGATGTGAAGAGGCTCTGGAGATTTGCCAATCTCAGTGGCGACAGGGACCTGAGGGAAAAAACAGTCGACAATGACGAACAGCGGACGAGGGTGGGGGCTTGGAGGAGGAAATTTGAAAGCAGAAAACTTTAAAACTCAAATATTAAGTAACTCTCTGTGAGCGGTGCAACTTAAAAAGTTGAATGTTGTAATTAACGTGAAAAAGTTAGTCATTCCAGCAAGAGGAGGCTCCGCCCCCAGGGTAGCAGAAGGAGACTTTTACTACTGGCTCTATTTGACGACGTACCTACTAATGATCTAGAAATATCTTTGATGAGTAATTTGAAATGAACTCCGTTTTTTCTCTTTTCTTTTTCTTCAAAAGAATTCTTAATAAACAATCAGTAAGTACCTGGAATTGATCGCAAGCTGTTTGATCCGAAAATTCAAATATTTACTTGGTTTACCCGCCTACTGGGCGTGCCTAGTATTGAATTTAAATAAAAATTTATATTTTTCTCTCATTGTTTTTAAAAATGTCTGAAACGTGGAGAAAAATCATTTTCATCCATGATTTTTTTTCTGTGCCTGTTTGTATGTCTAGATTCAAATACAAACTATAGTTTAAGAACGAAAACTTCATTCTTATGTTAGACTATTTGTATTTCCAATACGAAAATCTAGTTAGATCTTAGGGTTTCTACCTTTAGATCCTCTGATAGTTCAAAAATGCAGAAAACCATTTTCTGAGTGATTTAATGAGATTTTAAGACAATGTTATAAATATTATAGGCATAAATGAACAATTTATTTTATATTTAACTTAGTTATTAATTACTTATAATGGCGACTCTAGCGTAAACATTTTTCATCTTTTTTATTATTTCATAAAATTTATACATATACATATTTAATATGCGAGTGAGTGAATTTTTAAAAATAATAGTGTTTTTTTAAATTCTAACGTCTCTACTTTCTCGATTCGACTTTACACTGAAAATTCCTTTCACTAGGGAACAGAATATCAAAATCGAGTTTTCTATATCATGAGTAAAATTTTCTAACTGAGCAAATATCTAGCCATGGTTTACCTAGAGCAAGTAGTAATAAATTTAAATGAAATTTTTGAAAATCATGATGGGAGTGACATCTATTCGAGATATATGAAAATAATAATTTAATAAAAATTAACTCCCTAACGTCTATATTGGCAGCCGCTTGGAGCGCTCGTTAACGGGGATTTAAAAAATATGTTTTCTAAGAAAGGACGAATATTAAAGAATGTATTTTGGACCAAGTGTTATCTTATTTGTTTAAAAAAATTTTTAAATAATTGGAGGAAAAAGTGAAAAATTATTTTACATTCAACTGAATTGATTAGTAAACTTTTGATTTCTTCATACTTATATGAATCGAAAGTACGAAATAGATGAAAGAGAAAACGAACTGTCACTCTCATCGCTTGAATTCAATGTTTAACGCTTAAATACAAATTAAATTAAATTTTTTTAAAACGGACCGAACATCGAGAGCCTGAAGGAAAATGCGACATTGAGGAACTTTGGATTATGGACTATCTAAAATGTGAATTGACTAAAATTGGGAAATTTATTAATAAAAATGGATTTAGGTCGAATCACAGATTTTAATAGGTATGTTCATATTGCATGTAGGAGGGTCCTGCCCCCTCAGGAGTTGAACCCAAGACCTAGTTTTTTGTTTTTAAATTGAAAGTTTTTCTGCCGAGAGTAGCATAATTTTTATATATTGAAGGAGACAATAAAAGAGTGTGTCTTCTCTAGTTTTTTACATACTACATTTTTTACTTATTGGTTATTAATTCTGATGATGATGATGATGATGATGATCCTAGGCCGGGTGAGGCGATAGGGCTAAAAGACACTATCGGTACGAAAACATTTAAAGTTCATCATTTGAACTTTCTTAAATCGCAGTCCCTAATAATGGTTTACTTTTTATGAAAGATAAATCCATCAAAAGAACAGCCCCAAGTCATTTCTTGAGACTTGTAGAAAAGGGCCTTCTGAAATCCCTGAACTAACATTAAATCTATTTAAAATTTTAGTAAAAAATATTTAAATTTAATAATCTTAAGTAATTTATTTTCTATATTAATTTTAATCAAATAAATAAATTAAAATAATAATTAAATTTCAAATCTTTATTTATTTGTTGTATTTCTCTAGTTGTCAATTGAATTTGAACTCTAATAAAAGAAATCGTGAGAGCAAAAAATAAGTAAATATATGATTGAAAAGAAATACATATTAATAATACAGGTGTTCAATAAAAAAGTCGTTTGAATAATGTATAATTCCTATAGATTTTGAGCTGCTAAATACGAAAATAAATTTCTATTTTTCGTATTACATCACAAAATATTTTTTCAGAAATCGAGAATTAATTAGAGAAGAAGAGAAGAGGTCAGATGATGGGGCACACACTGAGACATGGGGGACTGCTTAGGGATATCTTGGAGGGGGAGGTGGGAAAGAAAAGGGAAGGGGAAGACCCAGATTAGAATATTTCAACCAAATAATTGGGGATATGGGATGCCAGACATTTAGAGAGGTCAAACAGCTGGCGGGGGACAGAGTCAAGTGGAGACGGATTGTTACATCAAACCAGTCTTAGGACTGTATACTCGATGATGATGATGATGACGAGAATTAATTACGGAAAAGGATTTAATTAGGCTCATCCTACAAAAATACTTCTAGTTTTTTTATAGAATACTTTTTCCATCGTATTTAATGATTGGCGCATCCAAGAATAAAAAAGTATATAGTAAATCTTAATTTTTGAGTAAATTTGGAGTTTTGAGAGTAAAAATAAATAGAAATAGATTGTTCTATTTTATAGTAGAATGTAAAAAACTTCATTATGTTTTTTTAAGTCATGTCTATTTGTTGTCATTAATTTCAAAACCTTAATTTTTAAGTTATGGTTTGGAATGAAAGAAAAAGTGAGAAAAAAATGAAAATTTCAACATATAGCTAGCTAAACAGTGTAATTTGTTATAATTTTTTTTTTTGTATCAATTTTTAGTGTATTTGTGTCTAGAAATCATAATATTTCTAAATAATACAAATAACTTTTTAAAAGTTAAATTTCGCAGACTTGTGTTATAAATTTATTAATAACAGAACTAAAATCTGGTTAGCTGAAAGTGCGCATCCTAATGGTTCTAATAAAAATTCTTTATATAAAAATATGAACCGCTTTAAAATACGAAATCTTAAAATTATAGCTAACGTCATTCTAGAATAAATGGTTTACTCACATTGCAGTCTGTAAGGAAAATAATAACATCATTAAATGCAGAATGTCAATCAGAAGCAGCAGAAGATTGGGACCAGCAGAAAACAGACAAAAATTTAAATTAATTTTAGAGTCAATAAATATTTTAATATATTAATAATAAATTTATTCAATGAGTTATTATTAAACCAATTATTTTACATGAATTAATGTATACATTGTATTTGAGCTTCGACTTCGGAGATTACTTCTCCACCATCGACTGTCCTTGATCATCTTTTTAGTCCTTGTTTTTAATAAGAGAAAAAACTAATTAAATAAAAAAAAACCTCTTTTCCGATAATTAATCATCTCCGATATCCAATCCCTATATTTATCCAATGAGTTATTTTAATTAATAAGCATTCAAATTATCTTTAATGTATTTCTAAATGTGGGAATTAGATTAAAAGCGAGAGCGGAAATATGATTAAGAAAAAATTAATTCAAGTAAAAAATATTGTTATCAATTATAAAAAATCAATATAGATAAGAGATAATTTACCGTTAGATTAACTAGACGCATCACTTTGAAGGGTTGAAATATTCGGTTGTGTGTAGATTGAATAGAGACACTAGATAGGCATTAGAGGAAAAAAGAATTGTGACATTTAGTAAAAAAATATTCAACTTGAGAAAAAAATCACAAGTTAACAAAAATAGAATTCAAGTTTAATAAATTGCTAACGTTCTAGTATACTAGTCTGAGCTTGTGATCAACGACGGGAAAAAAACTATTAGTCTATTCACTCTTTATCGATATATGAGCTAAAGCAGATAAAGGGCATCCCTATAATTATTCACTCCCAGTTTTGTCTAAATATGTTTTATTAAGATTTGGAAAATAAATATTCTAAGAATAATTTAGAGGTTTATTTATTTCAATATACTAAATAGATTAGATAAGTAACAAAAATCAAACGTAATCAAATTCAACTCACATATTCTGTTTTCAAAAAAAAAATTATCAGTGTACTAATTAGGTATATGAAAAATTTAGATTTGAAAAAAATATTATATTTAAATAAATTCTTAAATTAATGCTATTAAAAATACGTATTTATTAGTTATCTGAATAAACGTGGCTATATAATTCTAAAGTGATTTAGTATCAGAAAATCTGTAGGTACTCATATGTAAAAATGAATCGCCTTAAACAACGGTCTCTTTATATATAGGTAGGTATAGTTTAAACAGCGGATTATCTCAAGTCCTGGGAAGTAAAATTTATATAAAATAAATAAATGAAATATTAATATATTACTATATATCCAAAGTTTGAGAAAGACTGAATTAAATTTCATAATATCATATATTATATAACAGTGGTCGGTAGTAATTGGTAATTAATTTTTCATTAACATGTTTATTATTACAATTAAAGAGATAAGTTCTTTAAATATATGAATTAGATATAAATAATAAAAAAAATCTCAAATTGTTTTAGATATGAGAAAGTGAACCAGTTAGTCTTGATTACGTGCTGACCGAATGTAACTGTTCAAAAGCAAATTTTTTCCATTTTTTTAAGAATTTCTTAATTAAATATCAATAGTTAGCTAAAAAGAATAAAATAAAATAAAAATTTGAAAATCTTACCTTGATTGCTGAGAGATAAAGAATGTTGGTAGAGCAGCCTCTCGATGGCCGCATGGCTCGCCTCGATTTGACCAGCGGGCGAAAAGCCAGAGAGATCAATTGTATTAGCAGAGCTCATACCTAAAGAAAAAAGAAAATACATATTTATAAAAATTCAAACCGCCTTGAATTTAAAAATAAAATATTTATTTGAATTCATATATCAAGAATAGTGCCTTATTTGAAAAAATAATTTGTATTTAAGAATATATTTAATAAAAGTTAATTAATATAAATTAAATATAATATTAATTACTAAATTAGAAGACTTTTTTAAGCCATAACGGACTTAAGTTTGATTTTATGAATACATATTATTTATATTAATTTATTAAATAAAATAAACTGCAACGGATCGTTGCTAAACTTTATCCAAATTCATTTGAAATATTAATATGTTTGTTCCTTTATTATTAATCAGATATCACTTGCAATTTGTAGTTCATGTTGACATTAATTCAAAAATAATTCTCATTTAATAGTCGAGGAATAACCATTCTACATTTGATTTTTGACATTTCGGTTATTATTGTAACCATTGCTGAAGACATGGAGGAATCGACTTAAAATCAAAAATAGCCATCGATTCTCATCTAATACTTGAGGAATAACAATTCTACATTAGGTTTTTGACGTTTCGGTTTTTATTGGTGACCATTGCTGAAGACATAGAGGAATCGACTTTAAACCAAAAATAGCGATTGATTCTCATCTAGTACTTGAGGAATAACCATTCTATATTGGATTTTTGACGTTTCGGTTTTTATTGGTAACCATTGCTGAAGACATGGAGGAATCGACTTAAAATCAAAAATAGCCATCGATTCTCATCTAATACTTGAGGAATAACAATTCTACATTGGGTTTTTGACGTTACGATTATTATTCGTAACCATTGCTGAAGACATGGAGGAATCGACTTAAAATCAAAAATAACGATCGATTCTTATCTAATACTAGAGGAGTAGCCTTATTGCATTCCATTTTTGATGTTTTGACTATTAATGGCAACCTCTACTGAAAACGTGGAAGAATAGACTTAAAATCAAAAAGACTAAAGTCTTTTTTGGTAAACAACTCAAGGGGGCCTCCACATGTGCCTTCGGTAATCACAAATGCGTTAGAAACATGGGCATTTTTACCATGAATGCCATAATCAAACTCAAATACAGGTATAAATTCTCTCTTTGACATTTTCAATTCATCGCAAACTGGTAAGTCATGGCCATTTTCCCTAACGCTAAAATTCCCCCTTGAGTTGTTTGCCATAAAAGAATTTAGTCTTTTTGATTTTAAGTCTATTCTTCCACGTTTTCAGTAGAGGTTGCCATTAATAGTCAAAACATCAAAAATGGAATGCAATAAGGTTATTCCTCTAGTATTAGATGAGAATCGATCGTTATTTTTGATTTTAAGTCGATTCCTCCATGCCTTCAGCAATGGTTACCAATAATAATCGAAACGTCAAAAACCTAATGTAGAATTGTTATTCCTCAAGTATTAGTGGAGAATCGATGGCTATTTTTGATTTTAAGTCGATTCCTCCATGTCTTCAGCAATGGTTACAATAATAACCGAAATGTCAAGGATCAAATGTAGAATGGTTATTCCTCAACTATTAAATGAGAATTATTTTTGAATTAATGTCAATATGAACTACAAATTGCAAGTGATATCTGATTAATAATAAAGGAACAAACATATTAATATTTCAAGTGAATTTGGATAAAGTTTGGCAACGATCCGTTGCAGTTTATTTAATTTGATTTTCATATAAGATCAGTGAGAGTGGTAAAGTTTTTCGAAATTTCGAAAATTAAATAAATTTTGAAGATAAAAAAAAATCGTAAATAGAAGTCGATGAGGTTGTCCTATGCTTGATGCAAATAAACATATAGGTACATATATATTTATTATTAAATACCTACTCATTACAGATAACATATTTCTAATTAAAAAACTGTTGATGAAGGCCAAACCTTTGAAATTATAGTCTCAAACAAATAACTTATATTATTCGAGTATATAGTACATACCATATATTTATTTGTTTTCTAAAATGTACCTGTAATGTTTATTTCCATTAAGAAGAGGACAATCAACAGGCTCAGTCTTTTCTCTTTATACAGATGGTAGGTATATAATGTAATGTGAAAAAAATCGTAGAATGATCTTTAAAAAAATAAATAGAGAAACGATAAAAAACATCCCCGTTCGTAAATCGGAATCAGATTAGTATTGGATTCATTCAAATATTTAATTTTGTTTTTCCTTTTTGCTTATTCGTGATTTGAAATATCTCACAAAAGAAGAAAATGCATGATTTTTTGTCCCTTTGGAATTAAAAAACACAAGGTCCTAGAAAGTTCTTATTAGTGTCAAAATGTTCGTATTTCCAAAACAAAGAACCTATTAGATTTTCCGATTTCTATCTTCAGAAATTCTGTTAAAAAATTTAGACAAAAATTAATACCATTAAATATAGAGAACTCAAACAAATGAGCTGAAATTTCACACACAAGGGCTTATAAATAAGAGGCACTTTTGTGTTAAGTACCAGCTTCTTAACTCGAATCAGTCGTGGACAAAATAAATAAATAAATAGCCATATCTTCCCGGAGTACGGACCCCTCTCATTCCTAAAGGCTATGTCAATTTCTTACCCTGTATGTAATGTGAAAAAATCGTAAATGATCTTTAAAAAAATAGAGAAACGATAAAAAACACCCCCGCTCGTAAATCGGAATCAGATTAGTATTCAAGGCTCAAATTAACCCCTGCGTCAAATATGGCTTGCAGATGTGAAGAGTAGCCTCCAAGCATTTTCTTGCCTCTCTGATCGCAATTCAGAAAAGAGAAAAAATTATTAGGAGATCCAGCTTCATCTAGCTCTAGAATACTAGAAACTATTCTTGTAGGTACCAGAGATATCACCATGCTGTTTGTTCTAATAAATTAAAATCAATCATCCCATCTTAAGCCTCGGTTTAAGAACATGCGGTTTTCGGACGCCCAACACCTCTTCGTTGTCCCAATTGAATAATAATCAAAAAATTATTTTATCACTATGATCTCTGGAGAGTAAAACTCGCTTCATGCCACCTGGGCTACAATCTTAATTTGTTCGAGACCCCACATTTACAGATACATTCGATTCCGAACCTGCCCTGAAATTTCTTCTTTTTCGTTTCACGATTCCTGCTCAATCCAGGTCTATTAAAGTTGCATCTCTAGGGTATAAGTAATTATAGCATTTAATAATTCATTAAATTTCTCATGGAAATATTTTAACTTATACTCCAATTTTAAAATTAAAATTAAACACATTTAAGATCTGTTAACGTTTTACAATTTTTTGGAGGCAGTAACAATAAGATTTAAAGAAATTGAATTTGGTGCTCATTATAAAATCTGATATCTAATCCAATGCACTTAATTATATTAATTATTACTGACATTCGAAATCTATAAATTTAATAATAATTAAAATTTGTAAACAGTAACTTCCAATAAGTATTTGATCTAGGATTTTTGTTTTATACAATTATTTCTTAATTGATGACCAATATAACCTTTATCCAAGGTGGATAATAATTTAATAAATAACATTCCTAATTTACTATTTTTAGAGTTTTTTAATTACAATGATGCATTAAAATAAAGTGTAAAGTAAGTAAATAAGTTGGCTGATGTGTCAAGCTTGATGGCTCGAAAAGTTGTTTACGTTAAAAAAATAATTTGTCACTAAAACTCTAATTAACCGGTGGGTAATATTAAGAAGATAAGTTACTAAAGAGGATAAATAAATTAATAAATAACTATCACAAATAAGACGTAAGTAGAAGGTATACTTAAAGGTGTAATTAACCTATATTTCTAGAGAAACAGCAAGAGCTACTATTTCCATTTCAAAATAAATACCGTATTTGGTCTCTCTAAATACACTCGTATTAGAATAGATAAAAATATCTAGGGAATTAATTGTTTATTTTTCTGTGAAAATCAAAAATTCAGATCTCAAGGGGGACCCTTTGTATATAATTTCAGATTTTTTCCGAGTGTGTCAAAGTAAAATTTTTTCGCTTTATATCAAAACAAACTTTTTTCTCTCTAAATTCTTTTTTTATTAGAATCGACAAAAATATCCTGGGAATTAATAGTTTATTTTTTTATGAAAATAAAAATTCAGACCACAAAGGGGACCCTTTGTATACATTTCAGATTTTTTCGAGGGTGTCAAGTTAAATTTTTTTCGATTTATGTATGTCTAATCGTAAGAGATAAAAATTAACAATAAATAAATTTTTAGCTTCTCACTTTGTTTTTTGTCTAGTTAGGCCACATGTCTTGTTTCAATTAATTATGAAGCTTCACGGCGCATCTGTGGTCCCTGGGTCGCCGCGTCGCACAGTTTGAAAACCTCTGCTTTAGGTGACCTAAATGGGAGGGGGGATTAAAAAAGTATCATTATACCATCAATGGAAGCTCTAGACCCTTTGAACGATATGTACGAGATTTAGTTTATGCACTATATACGACCTTATAAAAATCACTTACTTTGTAAAATTAATAGTGATCCAAAGGAGGGGGAGGAGGGCTTAATAATTTAAAATAATAAAATTTTCAAACAAAAATCGAAGAAAGCTGATTTTTATACTAGAAAAGTCTAATATTTAAAAGGAGATATGATTAATTGAGAATGGACCCAAAATTAAGAGGGAAGTTCTTACGTAAATGATTTAAAAAAATTTATTAAAATATTAAATATAAGAAAGGGGACAGGCGAATGGTAAAGTTATCTGAATGAATATATATGTTTATTTTGAATGGCTTTCTGTAATTTAAGGCTATTAAATACTTTCACATGAAATTATATAAGTAAAAGGAAATTTGATGATATTGAAGCTAGAAATCTAAATAATAAAAGTAAGAAATTCTAAATTTTGTACAACGATCTCTGAAATATACAAGCGAATTCTGCCCAACGCTAAAAATCGGATAGAAAATACAAAACCCCCGTTAATAATATTACCTAGGAATATATCTTAATATTTTGACAAGTTAATATTAAACGATGATGCTAGAAGGGAGAAGTGGGAGAGAATAAATGATGAAGATATTACTCGTAGATTTTCTCCAGTAGATTATTCCATTGGGATATCCGATTATAAATTGTCTTTCTAGTTAAATTGTTTAATCCATTAAATGTTTTCCCCATTTCATTCCATTTATTTGGCTTCCTTGTTCCATGTTGTTTGAATTATTGTCGACATTCCTCTGGATTGAGTTAACACTTTCGGATTGATATGTCGTACTGAATAGCACCAACTCAAACCAAGTTGATAATTTAAGTTTAGAGAGTTAACTAACTCACGAGCGAATCTACTAATACTATATATACGTATATCTAGATGTTTATTGAACCTCAAATTGGATGGATTCAACTTGAGAACGAAAAACTTTTCCATTCAGGCATAGAAACAATAATGAAAGTGCATCATCTCATATGTTAGTTTATTATAAACCTAGATGCAACCACCAGGAGATTTACCACGACCGCCACTTGCTTTATGATTTTGCATTACTAAATAATATTTTCTACATTTTTTTCTTTTTTATTTATTTATTGTCACCGGAAACAAAACCCATTTAGACAGCACATCAGTAAAGTGTTAATAGGGTTAGTGAGGGAGCCGAGTTTAAGCCGGTCGAAATTTTAAATGCTAGCCAGGCTCGAGCCAGGTCTCCCGCTTGAACATCGTCATCAACGTTGTTGAAGCGGGGCCAGCGCCTATAACCAGCTCGGACAACCCGACTCCCATTTTGTATATTATTATCTATTAATTTTTATTTTAGGATAATTTATAAGATGTTCTTGATTTGAACGTGAGTTAATTATCTATGAATAATTTTATAAGTGGGAAAGAAATTTTTAAAGATGCGTAGTGGGAAGGAAAACTGAAAACTTTTTAAAGGCTCGGTACACTCTCCTTAGTTTACCTAGAAAAAAAACGACTAACAATTATTATTATTCTCAATCTATATATAACTCACTTTTTAGATACGATGGCTTGAAAGAAAACAAATTATTATTATAATATAAATAGGTAGATCTTTTTCTTCTAATGTCTTGTTTACGTTGAATACTTGTAAATAAAAATATAATGTTGAAAAAATTCTGCTCCATTATAACTGAATGATTTTAATAAAAATTAATTATAAAATAATTTATTTTGATGGTCTCATGTATGTATGAATTTCTCTAAATAAAAAAACAAATCATATAATGACTAGCTATGATTTTAAATTGATTTTAATAAAAAAATACGTGAAGTCACTTAGATTGATAAAATGATGTGTTCTTTTAAAAAAGTATCTAGAAGCTGGTTAATAGGGATGATAATTTGCAATAATGATGATTGTATATTATCAATGTAATTCAAGATCAATGAAAATGCCCGAAAATTTAGATGAACTATCATTCAAACATGCAATTTTGGCGAAATGCCCTTAGGGTATTTTCCCTACATCCCTTTAATGTATTAAGACACTTAAGCAGAGACGACCAGGTAGATTTATAATTAGGTTAACGAACGAGATTAAAGGAAAATATAGTTCAATGTAAACAAATTAATTCAATTAAAACTGGGGATTTGTTGGTCCTTTGTTGATCGCACCATCAGATACAACTTGACTACGGCCAGTCATTCGAAAATTTTAATTAGATTTTGAGTTTTTTTTTCTTTTTTTTTTTGGTATCGATCGTTAAGGGAGATTTGTTTACTCAATAAATTTCACTTAGCTTACGGTCTTGGTCTGTTGAAAGATCCCGTACACAGGGCCTATGAGAGGAGGGGATAAGAGGGGCAGCTGACCCGGGGCTTACAATTTGAGGGGCATCATAATAACTGAATTTGTTAATGTTGAAGCGCGTAAAGTTTCTGTGATATAAATACATTTTATAATTTAATAAATCTTCATATATACTGGTATATGGTAAATAAGCTGATGTGGCCATACATATAACATTACTATACACCTGGCCACTCTTATATTTAATACTAGCTGACTCTCTTACATATATTTAATACCAGCTGATGACCCTCCCCCTCCCATTTTGGGTGGTTAGTTTTTGCATTTTTAGTCTTCTAGGGACCCACGGATCATGTATACAAAATTGGTTTGTGTTTGGTGCAGTATGGGGTCCCATTTACACTTAAATGTATCTAAGAATTATAGTCAGCCCGAAAACCGCTTTTATTCTCTTCAGTCTCACTATTAGCAGAACTGAAGAAGTTTACTAAAGAAGATGAGCTCGGATGTAGATTCTCGTTAGTTTCCTCACTAAGCGAGAAGACACTACCTCAGTTACATTCATTTTATCAGTGATAAAGTGAGACCTGTGGATAGAACAAGAGAGAAATAATTTAAATTTACTGTAGCCCATTCCAGTCAATTTTGTGAATTGTTACCACTACACCAGAGATGGCAATGGACAGAACACATAACTATGCTTCCTAATAATGTTATAATATATTTTAATTAAATATTTTTTTCTCTATTTGAAAATGATTAAATGAATAATAATAAATTTATCTTGAAAGGGTAATAATAAAATTTTTAAATTTGAAAAAAAAAATGTCAAAAGGTAGGGTTTTAATATTTAGCACCTAAATACGCAACCCTCTAATCAGAAATATGCCATTCGAATGCATAACCTAGTCTACAAGGCGGCGCTACATTTTTTCTCTACCTACTCTGGAGGATAGAGTAAGTTATTATATTATTGCAGTAAGTTAAATGCAACGACATTTAATATTATTTCCAGTTCAGATATAAATCTAAGCAGTAAAAAAAAAGAAATAAACTGCAACGGATCGTTGCTAAACTTTATCCAAATTCATTTGAAATATTAATATGTTTATTCCTTTATTATTAATCAGATATCATTTGCTATTTGCAGTTCATGTTGACTTAAAGTAAAAATAATGATCGATTCTCATTCAATAGTCGAGGAATAACCATTCTACATTGAATCTTGACGTTTCGGTTATTATTGGTAACCATTGCTGAGGACATGGTGGAATCGAGTTAAAATCAAAAATAGTGATCGATTCTTATCTAATACTTGAGGAATAACAATTCTACATTAGGTTTTTGACGCTTCGATTATTATTGGTAACCATTGCTGAAGACATGGAGGAAACGGCTTAAAATCAAAAATAACGATCGATTCTTCAAGCTTGAGTTGTTTGCCATAAATGAATTTAGTCTTTTTGATTTTAAGTCGATTCTTCCACGTTATCAGTAGAGGTTGCCATTAATAGTCAAAACATCGAAAATGGAATGCAATAATGTTATTCCGCTAGTATTAGATAAGAATCGATCGTTATTTTTTATTTTAAGCCGATTCCTCCATGTCTTCAGCAATGGTTACCAATAATAATCAAAACGTCAAAAACCTAATGTAGAATTGTTATTCCTCAAGTATTAGATGAGAATCGATCACTATTTTTTATTTTAACTCGATTCCTCCATGTCTTCAACAATGGTTACCAATAAAAACCGAAACGTCAAAAATCCAATATAGAATGGTTATTCCTCAAGTATTAGATCAGAATCAATCACTATTTTTGATTTTAACTCTATACCTCCATGTCTTCAGCAATGGTTACCAAAAAAAGAAACGTCAAAATCCAATATAGAATGGTTATTCCTCAAGTATTAGATGAGAATCGATCACTATTTTTTATTTTAATTCGATTCCTCCATGTCTTCAGCAATGGTTACCAATAAAAACCGAAACGTCAAAAATCCAATATAGATTGGTTATTCCTCAAGTATTAGATCAGAGTTAATCACTATTTTTGATTTTAACTCGATACCCACATGTCTTCAGCAAAGGTAACGGACAAAAAAACAACGCAGTTGCTATGGTTACTTATAAAATTTCCTCCCAAATTTTTATCATTTCACAGCGAGAAGCCTAACCATTCTTACTTAAACAAGTTTAAATGAGCTATATTACCGATCAAATGAATAAATTTTAAAGTTTTTTTTTTAAATTTTGGTAAAATAAGGAATTTAAAAAAAAGTACAATCTTACTCTAGAATAAAGTACTTTAAAATATACTTTTACTAAAAACTTTATTTAACCTTTTTTGTTGTCCCCAAGGTACTTAATTAGGATTTTAAATTTCATCAAAATTGGTTAAGTCATTTTCAAGATATTTAGAAAAAACTAAAAAGTACTGAAATAAAGTACTAATGTTTGTGGGGCGATATGTACCAAAAACTAATCAGCGCTTCATTTTGTTAAAATAATGGTAGGTTTTCAATTTCATTTCAATCGGTGCAAAGGTGTGGAAAAAATCGTGGACGAAAAAAACGATAACATCCATCCATCCATCCCCACGCACTTCCAAAAAAAATGGTTTTTGGCCTCTCGACGAGATCCCTGGTAATTTTTGACAAAATCGTCACGTGCTAAAATTCAACCTAATTGAATACTACAATTTGTGACCTTAATTGAGTCCATGGGTTCCGTAGTCTTTACCTGAGGACCCTTTGAAGTCCCGCTTGGCACGAGAGCGATACAATACTTTACCCATGCTTTGCATTGGATAAAGTAAAAAAATACCAAATAATTAGTAATAAATTCTGCAAAGAATTCCTTTTATAATAATTGTTCAATGTGAAGAAACCATCATTATATTTTTTTTTATCTTTCTCTCTTTTCCTTTTACTTTTAACCTAGGATACTATAGTCTCTTTAGTCACTTCCTAAGTAGTATGATACTTATAGTATATCCATGGGCTAGTTTGTGTAGAAGTCGAATTTTAGGTAAATTTTCTTCCCATATAGTTATTAATCCCTCTTATCAAATATGTAATGTTAAGAATGGGCGTCATAACCAAAATTGAAGCAGACAATAAAATAGTGTGTCTTCTGCTGGAATTATAAATTTTTAATTTATTTATAACGAGACTATAGTTTCCAGCAGAAGGCACACTCTTTTATTGTCTCCGTCAATTTATAAAAATTCTGCTACTCTCGGCAAAAAACTTTCAATTTAATCAACCTTTAACAATGTAATATCGACCACTTTGGCGACCATTGGCTTTAAAGGAGAGCGTGAGTGTTACCAGCTTCTATTCTTGCAAGAAGGGTAAATGCTATTCGGTATATTGCCAGTATAGATATAAGCTGTCAATATATTGTCAAGGAAAGGTTTAACAATAATCAATAATATGTAGTCTATTTATAATCTTCATATCCCAAAATAATAAATACTTTTAAATAAAAATTTAATGTGAGAAAATATACTTTAAACAAGAGTTTCTCAAACTTTTTTCACTCGCGACCTCTTTTCGCCCGAGAAGTTTTTATGCGACCCTCAGCTATATAAGTACCTACATAATATCTAAAACATATTTACAAATAAAGGATTTATTTATAACATAATTAACATAAACCATTTATTGAAGGAGACAATAAAAGATGTTTCGAGACCATAGTTTCGTTATAAATAAATAAAATTTATAATTCCAGCAGAAGACACACTCTTTTATTGTCTCCTTCAATATATAAAATTCTGCTACTCTCAGGCAAAAAACTTTCAATTTAATAAACCATGTATTTGGAGTGTATAGCCCTACCAGAAACAATACAATGGTTTAATTATGCTTTTGACTAAATCTATTTTTTAAATTATTCCGTTTTCTTTATTACTATTCTATGTTATATATATATATTGACTTACTAGGTGTTCAAAAAATTTTAATGTTTCCAAATTTTTTGAGAGCCTCACAATTAGTTAAGTGAGCCCCTTGAGGGTAGCAATCTACAGTTTAAGAAGTGGTGCTCTAAACAAATATCCCTACCCTGTAAAAAAAGGAGTAAAAAATAAATAATAAAAAAAAATGTAGACATCATGTCAGAGAGGTTGTTAACGAAAAAAGAAAGTTTAAATCGTGAATATGGAGAGTTATATTTGAAGATTTAGAAAGTTATAAGATAAAGAAATGATCGATGCAACAAGAGAGAGATAAAGAGAGAGTTGAGGGAAAGAGAAAGTGTTCGAGAAGAGGGTTGGCGAGAGTGAGAAAGGGTAGGTAGTCTTGGGGATGATGGATGATTAAAAGTGACTACCTCTGGCGTGACGAGTTTGAGAGCGTAAGAATGTTGTCCATTAGGATATCGGAGAATTTCAAGGGAATAAGCCACCAGGGAATGATGGATTCTATTTCAAAAAAAGTGCAAAAACCTAAGCTTTTCATTCGAAAGCAATATCTTTTTAAAATTTACTTTTTCTAAAGTTATAAATAAATTAAATGTAAAACAAAATAAGCATCTTTCAAAAAGAGTAGGATTAATATGAAAATGGTCAGGTAACTTAATCAAAGACTAAATATTTAAATTTTGCTCGGTACGCCTGGGAGACAGTTAAGGCGTCATTGAAAGTACTTTCTGTTGTCAAAATATTTGAATTTTCAATGCTGACAACTGATTAGATTTTTGAGATCTCTGACTTTAGAAGTTCGTGTTCAAAAATGCAGAACACATCTCATTTTTGTATGATTTGATTACATTTTAAGGCCTTGTGCTATTATAGAATAAATAAACAAATTTGTGTTTTGTTTCGATTTCAATAACCAAATTATTTATTTTAAAACTCACTAATATATAGTTTATTACAAATAAATGATATATTAAAATTAATTAAAAATTTGATTTTATAGATACTAAATTAAATTATAAAATGAATTTTAAATAGTTTTATTATTTATACCTAGGTATATCAAAATTAATTTATTGATTGAATTTCATATTAAATAAATAGAATTATTTTATAAAAACGTTTATTAGATATCGAAACGCTTAGGTGAAATTTTACTTTTAATGATGAAAATTCGAAAAAATAGTTGTCTGAAAAATAAAATATTAATAAAAAAATTATAAAGTGACTATTAGTTATCTAGTGGTATATAGTTCAATTCATTTATTAGGGCGGTTTTCCTCACTTTTTCTTTTATTTTTGAAAAAAAAAAATTGCAATGACCTATTCCTGGATAATTTAATAATTCCTCTTTAACACTTGTTTGGCTGTTTATTAAATTGTAGAATTTCTAGCGATACATTTTAGTCAATCAAATGTATTTATTGAAGTTTATTCAATTATTTTTTTAACCTTGAATAGATTTATTGACGTGATTAACTAAAAAATTCGGTAAATGTAGACAATAGTAGACAAATGCTACTACTAGGGCTAAAATTAGAACTAGAGCTAAGGGCTCAATTTCAGCATCGGACAAAGAAGCAATCGTTTTCCGATATAGTAAACTTATAGACATGTTTTCGTGAAAACTGTTCCTTTTTTATTAAATTACGAAAAACATAAAGGAACCAATATTTATCTTTATATATGACTTATAATCCCTAATATAAGCAAAAAAGATTCATTATTTAGATATAGTATATCCTCAAATAATACCAAAGGCTTTGGAATGTACAATGCAGCGATTTTCATATAAACACCAAAGTTAAGTAATATATGGGATGGCATGTTCTTGCGTGGATGATCATCGGAGGGAACACAGAATACTGCTGGCTTATTGCATCCTATCTAATCCTAGTCGAATTACTTACATTCCACTGAAATTAATTGGTGAGGCCTTAAAGCAGACTTGCGGCCCTTTCTTCTATAGATTTAGGTTATACCTCTTAATCTCAAATAGAAAAAAAAACTGGTGAAGCTGATAAAAGCGAATAAATTAATATTTAAATTGAAAGAAAAAAGTTAGCGTCTTGTAATTTGCATATGACATTATCATAGCTCTTCATCCTTTCGGGAGCACAAGGTAAAGTCACAATGTGGAAAGACACGTCAAATTTTTTGGAAAACCAAAAAATTGATTTTAAAATAAGAATACTACAGTCAATAATTAAATCTTTTGATGTTCTCAAGTCATTTATCCAATAAATTCCTATCCTCCCATTGTACGAGGATGCATCTTCTTTAAACAATAGTCCGATCACTATCACATTATGGACCTTCGGGATGCGGTGAAAAAGTGGCTTCACGACCAACCGAAAACCTTCTACCAGGAAGGCATCCGTAAGCTTGTGGCTCGCTGGACTAAGTGCATTGCTAAAGGTGGAGACTATATCGAAAAATAATGTCACCTCTTAGTTTAATAAAGTTGTAGAACGAAAAGTGTAAGTAATTTTTGACTTATCCTCGTATGTAAATTATTATTGTACCATTTATTTGGCCTACAAAATTAAGTTGAAGTGAACATCACAAATAGTGCCAATGGCCACTCGAATATAGTATTAAACAAAATTAGTGAGTGGAGTCTTCTCAAAATTTACTAATCAAAATCACAAAAGAAAAATTCATATTTCTTCAATTCGTTATCCTATTAATAGAAGAAAGGCATAGCCGAGCTTATTAAACGTGCGAACTTGACATTTCTCCAAATTTTGAGTGTTTTTTGCATTTCTAGTTTTTTACATAGTAAGTGTACAAAATTTGGTTCATGTAGGTCTAGGATTAGAATTTTTATTTTTGACTCTTCCCTCATTTTGGGTTGTTGGTTTTTACATTTCTACTCTCCTAGACGTTCACAGATTAAGAAGAGCAAAATTTCGTTCAGGTAGATCCAAAGACTGAGATTATGCATTTTTGACCTCCTCTCCATTTTGGGTGATTGGTTTTTGTATCTCATATTGTATTGTCTCCGAAACTAAATATGTATGGAAAATTTCAGCTCGATCGGATAAAAAAAGTGAATTAAAATTTGGAACCAGAAAAACATCTTACGAACTTTGCAAGATAAATAAAAGCTTGTAACTACAAATATATTAATAAGTAATAACTAATTAACCAGATATAAGCGCTAGTCTAAAATAGGTAGAAAAACATAAAAAGCTGATTTCCATTAAATTTTTTAAAAGAGAAAAATTATATAACTTTTATGCTGACTTACTTCACTGTAAAAAAAAACAAGCCTGTGAAATATGCGTGTTTGGAAGATTGCTTCGAATATATTGGACGTTTGGGCCGATAGATGTTCTAACAGAACTTGAGCTGATAAAGAAAAGAAATTTAGAATATTTGCGGCTAAAAGGCCAGTTGCAAGAAGAATGTTTCATGGTTTAGTCTCAATGTCTCTTTTCAGAGGTGAGGCATCGAAGAAGAATTTAAAAATGGCAATCTTCACTTTCGTGTGCGAATTGCCATTTTTAAATTCGTAGTTATCTGCCGTCTTTTTAAATAAACTTGTCTTATTGCTTTTGATTATTTATTAATACAATTATTTATTCATTAAAGATAAGATAATATTTGTTTTCAGAGTCTTGAGCCCCCGGAGCGAGACTTTCTTATCACGCCCAATGCGCTAGTCGTATATTTTATATTATATTGAATTTGAGAATATTTGAAAAGCTTAATTTATTTTAAAACTGTAGACGATATTAGCAATTTGATGACTTCATAATAATAATCAGATAAAAAATCTATAACAAATAATGTAAGATATCGTAGGGGTCTTTCTCGTCCCGAAAAAATTCTCTTAAATAGAATTAGAAATTAGAAATAAAGAGATCTGTTTTATTAATTTTATTTAACTGAGATTCACAATACCATGCTTTTATAATAAAATAATAAATAATTTTTATTAATGCTTTTAATTATTTAATACTAAAGTTATTTATTTAAAACTAATAATACGATATAATAGGGGTCGGTAGCGCAATCGGTTAAATCCCCAACTTTTCTAATCCGATTAGGAGAACATCAACCTAGACTTCATCAGTTCGATCCCAACAAGAAGCAAAGTGAATTTATTTGAAAATAATAAAAAACCAGCCCCTTGGCTCCAGAAACTGACAATCTCTGGTTCTACAAAACCTCGCGCATGCGCAGGACAAAATTTCGTAACAAGCAACCATGAATCGTGAGAGGCAAAAACAAGATTACTCCAGGTGGTAACCAATCCATCCACTCTCGAGTGGCAACCGGGCATTCAGATTCTGGGGGACCCGGACCATCACGAAGTCAAGGAAGAAACAATGGAAGAATAACGCCAAAAATCCATACATACCTGGGCACCTTTAACATCAACACACTCATCCGGCCAGGAAAAATTACATAACCTGACCATGGAACTCGAAAACACGTTCCGGAAAAAGATAAGAGGCGTGGAAGGTCCAACCAGAAAGAAACATCAAGCTTTGCGTGATTCCAAGGGTCCAAACGCAACAAATAATAATAATACGATATATAGGGTGGGCCATTTAACTTTTGGAATTTGAATCGGCTATAAAAAAACTAATGAATATTTTTTCAAAATTATGAGTTTATTAGAAAGATTGGACTTTTTCATTTAGGAATAAAACACAAAATCATTATTTGATTTCCAAAAACAGTGCGCAAAAGATCGATTGTTACGTTGGCTGTGTGGCAAGTGGGAGCCACGTCCTGTTGAAACCAAATGTCACCCATGTCATCTTTTTCAATTTTTGGAAACGAAAATGTTGTTTTTCATTCTTAAATGAAAATGTCCAAACTCATAATTTTGAAAAAATATTCATTAGTTTTTTTATAGCCGATTCAAATTCCAAAAGTTAGATGGCCCACCCAATTTTTTAGTACATTTTTAATTGGGTTGATCGGATGGGGTACTGTCAAGCCAGCCGTGACAGTCATTTGAATGAGTTGCGTTTTATTCTTAAATGAAAATGTGCAATCTTTCTAATAAACTCATAATTTTGAAAAAATATGCATAATTTTTTTATAGCTGATTCGAATTCCAAACGTTAGATGGCCCACGCTATATATCTTTGCTCTGCCTTCTGAGTCTTTTGGGTACGTGATTGCCAACCCAATATTTTGGTAATAATATATCTTTTTTCTTAAATTATTTATTTATTTATATTATATATTCGTACATTTAAATATATTAAATTATAATGTTAAAAATATATCAATATGTACTCCTGTTGACATAACAAATGCCTCGGACATGCCGGAAGCTTGTGATCCAGCCTCTTGTTGAAACAGACGAAAGAATTATAAATAAGAAAGAGAAATGTCTTATTTTATCAATTTCATCTATCGGGAGGGTTCGCAGTACACTTCTAATATAATAAAATAGCATTTCAATTAAGAATTTTGTGGTTTTATTGAAATTTAATGAAAACATTCACTTTCTTCTCTCGGGCAGCGAGCCGGCTATAGAAATGTCAAAAGATTTTATTTTTTCCTCATCACATATTCAATTAAATGTATTGAAATTTCATATCTATCCAGTATTTTCTTCTATCTTTTATATAAAATAATTATTATTATTAAATTTTCATTTTTAAGGGTAGTTTATTTGAAGTCTAATTTGAAAAAACGCTAAGTACTAGTTTTGAAATAATTTTTAAAAATATATAATTAATAAATATTATAAAACAATTAATTATTAATAATTTAATTCAATTTTGAACGAAATCGATTCAGTACTTTTTTGAAAAAATCGTCAAAAACCCCGAAAACCGACTATGAAAGGCCGTTTTAGAAACTAAATTTTACAGTCTCTAAAATTTTAGCTCCCCTAAAATTTTTCAGCCTGAGGTCCTGACCAAACAGGCCTAAGCGTAAATCCATCACTGGGTATCGAATAAATAATTTTATTATTAAATAATATGCCTTTTGGGACAGTGGTTAGTTACTTGAATGGGGTAATCAGACTAATTAATATAATATGTTGATGGTAACGGATTCAATTTTTCGAGGGTGGAGCGAGGCGAAGATGGATATCAACTATCAATATCAAACAACACCTTAGTAAAATAGCCCAGAGGGTGAGAGGAGAGCAGGTGTATTTATGGTAGTCATAAATTGATAACATTACAAATTTTTAAGATCATTTAATTAAATATTCGAGATATGGACTGTAAATAAATTTACAAAGTGTTATGATTTGAATTATTCTAAAATAGAGCTTTTTTAACCGACTTCAAAAAAGGAGGAGGTTCTCTATTCGACTGAATTTTTTTTTTTTTATGCCTATGTTAGCTCATATCTCCACCAATTGTGAACCGATTTTGAAAAAAAAAAATTTGCATTGGGTTCAGTCTACCTTCCGATTGGTCCCATTTTTTTCATAGGTATTAGACCTTTTTTGTTAGGTTTGCTCATGCTTAACTTCTTTGTTTATGAACCGATTTTGATGATTCTTTTTTATTGGAAAGGGGGTATCTTAGGGATGGTGCCATATTAATTTGGTCAAGTTCTGATGATATGATCACTATTAATAACATCACTAAAAAGAGAAAAATAAAAATAATTTTTAAGAAAAAAATAAAACCGACTTCAAAAGAATTAAATCCAACAAATAAAATACACTAAAAGGTATTAAATAACTATGAACTTATTTAGTTACAACTAAACTACGAAATATTAACATGAAATTACTTTTTTTAAGTCGGTGCCAAACATATACCTTTTATGAATCGCATTGGCACCGAGTACAAAAAGTAATTTCATGTTAATATTTCGATAAGTTTAGTTGTAACTAAATAAGTTCATAATTATTTTATACCTTTTAGTGTATTTTATTTGTTGCATTTAATTTTTTTGAAGTCGGTTTTATTTTTTCTTAAAAATATTTTTTTATACTATCAATTGCATGAAAGTGTACCAAAAAGATGCAGCCTCTATGATTTTGAAAGACCCGTGCGTTGATCAAGAGAAGTGGAGAATGATCAAAAATTGAAAAAGATTGAAAAATAATTGAACAATAACAATGATCATTTTTTTATCGTTAAACGCTACCTATCTTGGATGCCTGTAAATGTTAATCGTTGCTTTATTGGTAAATAAATCGAATGCATACCCTTCACCGTTTATAATCAGTGTTCTGTCATGATTTAAGTAAACAGAAAGAGGGGGAAAAAATAAATAAAACCAGGATAACTCCTTTTGCACTGTTCGAAGCCAATATACAAAAGAGAGGCTGTGGGGCGGAGTTCAGAGCCAGGCAAGCAATTTATTCGGCCAATTAATGTTTCTTTGTACAGCCAACGAGGGATATAAGGGTCAGTGAGTGGGTGGGTGGTGGGTGGTTCAAGGGCTGAATGGGGGGTTGTGGTTTCGGAGTTTCGGGGGGTCAGGGACGTTCCAGATGGGGGTGGGAAATCAATAAGCCTCCAACCCACCCCTATGGCTCCTTTCTCTCTCTCTGTATACTCTATATAAGCCATAGGCCTAGATAGGGATGCAACTGGGTCTGTCTGGGTGCTTTGTAACATTTCGTCCTCGAACAACAAAAATGGGCAAATGGCCAGAGAAGCTTTAAGCTTTCGTCGTTTAATAGCACATCAAACTATAAATAAATAAACAAATAAATAATAAACCAATACCAATTTTTAACAGAATTGCATTATAACGTTGAAACTTTAGTAATATTTTTATTCTTTATCTTTTATTTATTAATACAATGTAAATGAATTCAATTTGGCTTTTATTTTTTTCATCTGCTTCTGTGTCTGAAAAGACAATATTCGCAAATGTATATTTAACATAAAATATATCTATAGGTAGACTTACCATACATCTCGGTTTGACCGGGACTGCCCCGATTTGAAGAAATGGTTCAGGTGTCTCGGTCATTTTGTAATTTTGTCCCGGTTATTTGGAAAAAAATTAAGTTATGCCTCGGCAAAGTTAAAATTGTGTCCATTTCTCAAAAATATAAAGAAATAGAAGAAAACGTAAAAACTTTTTCAAGACACACTACGCTTGCTAGGTAGAGCCGTAACAAGTAATTTCTTTTGTACATAATTGATTGAATTTTAAATAAGTCCAATTAAGTATTATCAATTCTTTCTATATATAACGAGTATCGTTTTGGTCCGAGTGCAAAAGGCCTTTCCTAGAATAATAGAAATTAATAAATTAATCTCTAATCTGAAACAGGTTTGAACTTATTTAGTTAGCATCCTTGCAATGTACTTTAGCTTTAAAGAAAGAGATGATTCTATCCTATCTACTATTAATGGCAACCTCTATGATAACGTGGAAGAATCGACTTAAAATCAAAAAGACTAAATTCATTTATGGCAAACAACTCAAGCTTGAGTTGTTTACCAAAAAAATTTAGTCTTTTGATTTTAAGTCGATTCTTCACGATAGTAGTTGCCATTAATAGTCAAAACATCAAAAATGGAATGCAATAATGTTATTCCTCTAGTATTAGATAAGAATCGATCGTTATTTTTGATTTTAAGCCGATTCCTCCATGTCTTCAGCAATGGTTACCAATAACAATCAAAACGTCAAAAACCCAATGTAGAATTGTTATTCCTCAAGTATCAGATGAGAATCAATCGCTATTTTTGATTTTAAGTCGATTCCTCTATGTCTTCAACAATGGTTACCAATAAAAACCGAAACGTCAAAATCCAATATAGAATGGTTATTCCTCAAGTACTAGATGAGAATCAATCGCTATCCAAAAACAAAAAAAGAATATATACCACTAAACATAGACTGTGGTGGAAACGAGCATGTTCTGGCGGTGCAGCTCAGTCTCGGAATGAGCTTCTGTCATAAACTGTGCTTCAACACAGTTACTCTTTCAATGCGATCAGAACTGCTGAATCTCGGCTGGGAAGTCAACTCACAAAATTGGCATCAACGAAAAATTCTTCATTTATTGCAGACTTTAATGCGAAATCAGTATTCTGGCACTCCACCAAATTCAAAACATACATGGTGAAAATAGAAATTTTCATCAATCAACACGACCTGTAGTCTTAAACAAACCAGGCTTCACAACCTTTAGCGCAACACGAGGATCATCACATATAGATGAGCCTATCAACACAAAATTTCGCAAAAATCTATACATAATTGGAAAGTGATTGATAACCTTGCAATTTCAGATACAACTCTATAACCTTCAGAAATCTGGTCCGAAAAAGACCAGTCATCACTTACCGTCTCGCAAGCAGTAGATATAATCCTAAAAGCTGCTCAATGGGATCTGTTGAATGTGGCCTCAACACCTACTTTGAATGCAATCACTCCTGATACAATCCGACCCTCCGAATGAGGCCGCCGATTCTAAACCTCAAAATTAACGAAACCTGCAAATAGCAATTAAAAACAAGCAACAACTTTGCAAGGTTCCCTGGTGGTCAGAGGAATTAACACTCCTAAGACAACGAGTGAACCAACAGTCAAAAAACATTAGTAACACCAAAGGCGGTGGTCCCTGTCCTACACTGAATGGATGATAAACGAATACAAAAAAATTCGGAATAAATATACGCGACTAATAAAAAATTCAAAAGCCAAATCTTGGCAGGACTTTGTCACGGTTAGGGGAAATAGAGACCCTGGGGACTTCCATATAAAATCATGAAACAAAATAACAAGTGACTGCGTCTACCACGGGGCAGACGGAATCACTAAACTCGACGAGCAGGAAACAAAATGCTCACCAAATGGTTCCCAGTTCATAAGAACAAACCGATCGGATGACTATACGAATGACAACTTGAACCACCCATCGCGAGGACGAAATTAAAAACTCGATCCTCAAGATGAAACCACTCAAATTATAGACGGAATATATCCAGAAATTCTCATGAGTACGAACTAAAACCCGAAATCCTCATCAACATTTTCAACAACTGCCTAGAAAATAGAACCTTTTTCAAATCCATGGAAGGTGGCAGAACTCAAAATTTTACTAAAAAGTGGCAACAGAGACCCCAACAATCTGGGCTCTTACAGACCCATCTCACTGCTACCTTCGATCGGGAAGCTATTCGAAAAAGAATACTCCTCGGACGAATACAGACTGATTATGTAATATGAATCTGAAATAGCAGTCGAATTAGGTTAAAGGACTATCAACTGATGATACCTCTTGCGAATCACTAGCTCATCAGAGCAAATCAAAAGCAACAAAAAAACAAAAAATATCCCCACAAAAAAATCGAAACGGTCCACACCATGGGACTGTTCCTAGACGTAAAAGGAGCATTCGACAATGTATCCTGGAGCGCTATCTTTCCGAAAGGTTATCAAAAGCAAACATATCATTGCTGCTATACGAAACAGTAAAATCATACTTCACTAATCGTAGAATGAGTATTGAAACTTGGGGACACTAATAACGAAGCCACAATGGAAGGGATGCCCCCAGGGCTCAATTATGGGCCTTAGCCTGGAATTGGGTCATGGATAGGCTCCTCGACAAATTGACAGGCTTGAGATCGAGCATACACGCCACCGTATATGCAGACGATCTAGCCCTGATAATTTACGGGAAATCATGAACGACCTGATTAGTAAAGCCAACACAGCCATACGCCAACCCAAAATTGGTGCAAAATAGTGGCCTACAACTTGCAGGAAAATCAGCCAAGGAATCCTCTTTCCACGCTTAAATTCAATAACAGAATCATTATTAAAATCAACGGTAAAAAACATACAGTTCAAAAAAGAAGCCAAATGTTGGGAATCTGGCTGGACGAAGATCTGACATTTATTCCACATTCAAAAAGTAGAAACATCAACTCACTTTCCAACAGCATCAAATCAATCACCCACGACAGAAATGGGGTCTTAATCAAAACAGTCGCCCTGTATTGGAAAAGTCTATACCTTCCAATTGCTACATATGGAGCTGTCGTTATTGCTCGAAATCCTGAGCAAGTATCACTAAACAACGCAATGAATGCGATCGAATCGAGTCATTCTTCTTGGCTCGATAGAGCATGCAGAACAATGTCAACAGCAGCGCTTCGGGTATTAGCAGGTGCTGCTCCACTCCGATTAAAAATAAAAACTAGCAGCAAAACACAAATCGAAAAACATCAACGCCGTTAGGACGATATGATTACAACATGAATCCGCGGAAGACTACCGTGTCGAACACCAATCCTACAAAACTAGATCTCAGAAATGAGCAGACAATGGCAAGGAGTGAGTCAGGTGACACAGGTCACCTTGCAAACGATTATACGTGTCAACTACAGGAATAATACCTAAATTAGTGCCATCCCGACATGTTCACGCTATTCCTCCTCTGGTTACGGGTCAATAAATGGCACGCTTCACGCGAGGGGCGCGGCAGACACACAGTCAAACTGCCCTCAATGTTAAGCCACTGAAGAAACCGTCAGCCTTCTCTTGAATGCCGCTCTGCAGGATCTCAGATACCCTGAACTAGCTAATGAAAACTTTCGGAACAACCTTCCAAAATTAATAGAATCAAGCGATCTATTCAGTGAATTCAAAACCCCTTCGCTGGACTGGCCTTCCCCACCGCAGACTCATAATACAACAACTAAGAGACCTCACTCCAGACGCTTTTGAAAACACATAATAGAAGACTAGGACAAACGGCATTAGAAATACAATGCCTCCTATCCGCTCCTTCTCTCTCTCACTCTTATAATTAAGTGGGCCTGACCAACTATTCTGACCAGACCAACAGGGGCGGGGACTGCAAAGTCCAGCCTTCAAGCTGTCTTAATATTATATAAGATTAACCTAGATTAAGCATCTTAGAGCAGCACTATTGCTACTCTGGGCAAGTAGAAATTCTAACCAATAAAGTTGAAACCACAAAATAGAAATAAAAACTAACAAAAATAGTTAACTATTTAACACTGAAAATTAGCAACGTAGTATAGATACTTTCCACTAGATTATAAGCTGATAACCTAATCAACAAAGCCTAGTATATAAGTAAAATACACGAGAATCGAGAGTTCACCTCCTCGCGGTAACACGGAAACGTCCTTCAGGGCAGCTAAGTAACTCTCACCGCGGTCATAAAACAAACCGATGCGGATCATAAATCCATCATCAAAGTCACTTGTCTTAAACAAGTTAGTCAAGTAATATGGTTGGTAATGAGCTTTCCGGGTTGCTCGCAATAATAGAACCTCCATCAAAAGCAATTAATAATAATTATAGTGTGTGTGTTATTGTGTTATTCCTCAAGTATTAGACAGAATCGATGCTATTTTTATTTCGCTCGATTCTCCATGTCTTGTAATGGTTACCAATAAAAACCAAAGCGTCAAAATCCAATATAGAATGGATTTATTCCTCAGTATTAGATCAGAATCCAATCACTATTTTTTGATTTTAACGCTATACCTCCATGTCTTCAGCAATGGTTACCAATAAAAACCGAAACGTCAAAAATCCAATATAGAATGGTTATTCCTCAAGTATTAGATCAGAGCTAATCACTATTTTTGATTTTAACTCGATACCCACATGTCTTCAGCAAAGGTAACAGACAAAAAAACAACGCAGTTGCTATGGTTACTTATAAAATTTCCTCCCAAATTTTTATCATTTCACAGCGAGAAGCCTAACCATTCTTACTTAAACAAGTTTAAATGAGCTATATTACCGATCAAATGAATAAATTTTAAAGTTTTTTTTTTAAATTTTGGTAAAATAAGGAATTTAAAAAAAGTACAATCTTAGTACAATCTTACTCTAGAATAAAGTACTTTAAAACATACTTTTACTAAAAACTTTATTTAACCTTTTTTGTTGTCCCCAAGGTACTTAATTAGGATTTTAAATTTCATCAAAATTGGTTAAGTCATTTTCAAGATATTTAGAAAAAACTAAAAAAGTACTGAAATAAAGTACTAATGTTTGTGGGGCGATATGTACCAAAAACTAATCAGCGCTTCATTTTGTTAAAATAATGGTAGGTTTTCAATTTCATTTCAATCGGTGAAAAGGTGTGGAAAAAATCGTGGACGAAAAAAACGATAACATCCATCCATCCATCCATCCATCCATCCATCCATCCATCCCCACGCACTTCCAAAAAATGGCACTTTTTGGCCTCTCGACGAGATCCCTGGTAATTTTTGGCAAAATCGTCACGTGCTAAAATTCAACCTAATTGAATACTACAATTTGTGACCTTAATTGAGTCCATGGGTTCCGTAGTCTTTACCTGAGGACCCTTTGAAGTCCCGCTTGGCACGAGAACGATTACAATACTTTACCCATGCTTCGCATTGGATAAAGTAAAAAGTGGTTTTCAAGACTCCGTACACTAGAGCTGCCCTAGTAATTATTAATAAACTTAAATATAAATTGTTCATTTATGGCTATACTATAACATCCTCTTACAATGTTAATAGAATAATTCAAAAAATATTTTCTGCCTTTTGAACCAGATATTCCAAAATCTAATCAGTACTATGTATTGATATAACGAACATTTTGACTTTTCGTTCTTGGGGTATTATTGGTTTCGGAATTCAGACACACAAAGAGAAAAAAAATCGTATCATTTAAAAATATTTTTCTCCTCGTTTCAGTCATTATATAGCACAATGAGGAAATATTTATTTTTATTCATGATTTAATACTAGGACCGCCTGGGAGGAGAGTGATTTTAATCTGAATTAATGCTAATAAGATATATTAATAGTTTTTCTCAGTTAAAAATAATTAAAAATCATTACTAGGTAGTCAATTGTTTTTCTTTGTTAATCACTTCACAAAAAAGTCTAACTTTTTGAATCATAAATACTTTGATTAATATAATTCTCTTTGTAAAATCATATAGAAGTTACTAATTTTTTTATTTCGAATAAACTCTATAAATTGTCCCGGTTTGAGAAAAAAATATTATGGTAAGCTTATCTATACGCCTTTTTCATCATCTAACGAGAGGCCTTAATAGAGTTTGGATAAATATTTGCTTGATTTCTAAATAATTTAGCTTTTTAGATTTTAATTGAAATTATTTATTGTTTGTTACTTTCACATTTATATTCAATTTTATATAGTAATTGTATGTTATTATTTGTTTTTGATTATTTGCTTCTAGCACGTATATTTTTCTTTCTTAGAGGCCCTTTTATAAGCTCTCTATATTGTTGTATGTTTGTTACTATGGATTTTTTACTATTTATTTATTATTGCTGTTATTCTCTAAATGACATTTTTTTGCTATAAGGGCTACAGATGGTTCATAATTTCCAAAATACTCACGATATGAAATGTATTCTTATTTTTCGTTTATATAGACGAAATGAGTGAACTAGGGAAATCATTTCATAATTTTAAGATATGCCGATTCTAAACGCGTGCAAAAATCACCTAAAAAGGGCCATCTTGGGGCTCTTTTTCAGAATCATTTTTATTGGAAATAAATATTGAAAAATGAAACCTAATTCTACTTTAAATTATCTTTACAGGGATACCTACCTATATCACACTCTATGGTAATTTTATTTATTTTTATTTTTGAGCCCCATAAAATGCAAGCCACCCCAAAATAATTATTTAATTATTTGTTAATGATTGGGAAAATGAATACATATAGGTACCTACATAACTTCTCAATTTCAAGTTTTTATCCTATTTACTATACAAACGACTAAGCTTCGACAGACTGACAGGCAAGATAGAGATTATAAAGCAACACTCTAATTGTCCCGTTTTACTTTTTAAAAAACCTTCAAAAAAATAAAATAAAATATGTACATAATTTTAAACAATTGCTGATACCGTACCTAGGCTTGAAAAAGTTTTCCCTTTCCTCTCTAGTTAATTATTAGTTTTATTAGTTGAATAAAAGATTTCACTGTCGATGGTAACAGAATTGTTTTTATTTTAGGTTAAAAATAAAATGAGAGAGTCTTCTGTTTTTTAAATAAAATAATTTTTAATTATTTCTAGAGACTATAGTTTCGAAGGCATTGCCTTCATCATCAGTCTATCACAAATATTTCAAATTAGTTACAAATTAAGATTTATACATTGAAAATTTTGAAAAATATGCCTTCGAAACTATAGTCTCTAGAAATAATTAAAAATTATTTTATTTAAAAAACAGAAGACTCTCTCATTTTATTTTTAACCTAAAATATTAGTTTTATTTTAATGAGTATAATTATTAAATAGATTCTGTTTGTGAATGTTTTGTTTTTTGTAGCCCTTTAATGTTACTATCCAGCTGTTAAACTAATATGTTTATATAGGCACTAGCTCGGGTAATTCAACCATTGAGCGTAATAACAGAACTAGCGAAATGATGTTCAAACAAGCAGAGGTCCGCTCGCAATGTTTCACAGTTGGAACCAGACATTTGGGATTATAGACCTTCTTGATCGTTCTCCAGACATAAAACCTGGATTTACTCAAATCGAGATCTGTTAAAACATTACCGGTTTACACTAATAGAGATTCGCCATCAAAACACACTCACAATTCTATTTATATTAGTTATATATTTTAATTGTTGATGGTCAGATTGATTACTTAACAATGCTTATATTTTTTAGTTCTCATTAAAAACAATTGAAAGCTTACTTTTAACAAGAATTATTAAGTAAATTTATTGAAGGATCTATATAGATTTTTGTATATCGAGTTGAGTACCTATAATATACTAGATATTTGGAAAAATTTGTTTATGTACTTAGCCTTAACTGTATCTAGGTAAAATTTTCAGAAGTATCTATTTAAAAAGGATACAACATACTCGTGCATCTTCAGATTTATTATTGTTATTATTTTTTTTAATTTTTATTTTTATTTGAGCCCGACAATTTGTTCCGTCAGATGCCGCGTGGTTTGTACTTACTCGTAGTTCACTTAGCTAAATACCATCTGTTTGCGGACGATCTTCAAATTTATATGGGTGCTGGGAGAAATTTGGGTCAGTCGGTCGACCGGGTCAATCGCGACATTGAGGCGGTCGCTAATTGGTCGAGTGTGAATGGACTCCAGCTCAATCCTCTGAAGGTCCAAGCATTGTGGATTTCAAATAGAAGAGTGGTGGCACCTCCCCCGATTAGGGTCTGTGGATCTATGATCCCCTATTCAGATTCTGTGAGAGATTTGGGAGTCCATCTGAACGGGCGATTCACTTGGGGCGACCACGTGACTCAGATCTGTCGTAGAGTATATGGGGCCTTGGTTCCCCTGCGCCGGCTGGCGCCCTTCACGCCCGAGGAGGTTCGTCGCAAGATTATTGTGGCCATTGTTCTTCCCCACTTCCTTTATTGCGACTCAGTTTACTTTAACCTAGACAGCAGAAGCAGCCGACGTCTTTCGGTTGCTTTAAATGCTTGTGCTAGGTACGTTTACCAACTGGAGCCCAGAGCAAGCGTAACTGAGTATGCGACTAGAATTTTGGGGATGAACTTCGGTGCCTTCCGGAAGTATAGGTATGCTAAGTTTGTGTACGGGGTCCTCTTGGGACGTGCGCCGGACTACCTATGTCGAACCCTGGCCTGTGGCCCGTCAACACGTGCGCGCGCTCTGGTCTGTCCGCCACACAGAAGCAAAATGATGGCGGACTCATTTGAGGTCACGGCGACCAAGGTTTGGAACGCACTGCCACTCAACTTGAGGAAGATTGGGCGCCCAGAAGTATTCGAAGCAGAACTACACAGGCACCTAGCCTAATATATATTTTTTTTGTTTTTATTTTTTGTTTTATATCCTATTTATTGTAATTTTTTTTTTTTTTTTTTGCTTTATATCCTATATATTGTAATTTTTTTGTTTCTGTTTTCATATCCTATATATTGTAATTTTTGTTTTGTTTTTATATCCTATATATTGTAATTTTTTTCTCCCTCTCCTTCTATATATTTTGTATTTTTTTTATTTTTGTTTCATATATTTAGTATGTATCTTTCAATTGATTTTTTGTTTTTTTCTTGTATTATATTAATTAATTTTTTTGTAAATATTTTGGTCTAAAATTGTACAATAAAGGGGCTAAATGGCCCTACAGATACAATGTTATAATAAATAAATAAATAAATAAACTAAGGTCCAATAGAATATTTTATTTAAATTTATCCGAGCGAGCTAAACTAAGACAAATTTGTCCAAAAATCTCCATCACCAAAAGCTTTTTTTAATAGGCTTGCGTTAGAAATTAAAGAACCATTTTAAACATTTTTATCTTTTTACATTTGATAATTTAAATGAACAATTCAAATAGAAGAAAATATTCCAAATAGGCCTCTGACATCGGGTCTTCAAAAACAAATTATTTTATATTTTTTTATTTTCACTTCTATCATGTGTTATTTCTAGAATAGACATAAATACTATTTTAAAAATTGCTGTCATAATAAGTAGACAATAAGAGTGTGTCTTCTGCTGAAATTATAAATTTTATTTATTTATAAAGATTTTATAATTCCAGCAGAAGACACACTCTTTTATTGTCTCCTTCAATATATAAAAATTCTGCTATCCTCGGCACAAAACTTTCAATTTAATAATAAGTAGGTTTCACAAGTTCTGTAATGCGTATTTTATTATTATTATTATATTTATTTATTTTATTTCTACTAGTGATGATAAAAGTTTCCATTTTTAATTTTTGCAAAGTTTTTTTATTTAATAATTTTATTGTGATCCTCTCTTTCTTTATCAATTTATTTATGTTGCTAATCGAAAAATATTTATTTATTTCATTAAAAAACTCATCAGATTAGTTCAATATTATTCTATCGTAGGAGAGTTTATTAAAATTAAATATTTTTTTTTTTGGAAATAATGTTCATGTTAAATAACCATAAAAAAGTTGGGTGAGCAATGGTTTAATTGGAGCGTAAAATTTGATAAATTTTTCGTTGCGAACATTTTTTTTTAATATATATACATATAAAAAAATGTTACATATATAATAAAAAAGTAACGAGATTAGATTATTTATTTAAATAATGAAAAAATTAAAGGGGAAGGTGTGACATGCCAAGCGGATGCTTTGTCTCTTTTAATGGAGTGAGCAACTCTCTTCCTGGAAGGAAATTTTGATCGATACTAAAACAGCTAATTCTGCTTTCACTTTATTTATTTACTTTATTTATTTTGGATTCTATCTAAATCAAATGAAAAAGTTTTTCTTGCCACCAGAGCTGTTAATCTTTTAAGAGCAAGGATGATTGCATATATAGAGGGAGTAAGGGAAGTAAGGATCTCTGGGTTACTTATCTACCATATGGCACATTCTGGCGATGCGATGCATAAAAGAAATTTCAGAGTTAACTCGACTTTGACCTACTATTTTGTTTATTTTATTGTGGGGCAATCCTAGGCATGCGTCAAGTGACCCACTATATGCATTCGGCCCTTAAAGGATCAAATAATATCTCGTCTGCCTTATTATTTTAATGCATTTTCTATCAGAAATCAGGACAAGTTAAAAAAAAGAAGAAAACTCAAATAAATAAACTCAGGAAGTTTAGTCATCAAACTTTATCAGTGAACCAAAGAACTTATATCAGCTTATTTCAACAATTTTCAATCCAATCTCTACCAGTTTTATATTTCGGATTTGTCATTGCAATTTAAGATTGACAGATATCAATAAACACCCGTCGCCTAAGATTTATTGCACATTTTCAATTCGATTAATAAAACATTTATGTTATGTTCCATAGTATAAATCTAAAAACATCGAAAAATTAGGAACATTTCTTCTAATTATAACATCAATATGATATAATTCTTTAATCCCTTTTTTTTATTATTAATATATGTACCATTCGAGTTTCATCCTTCTATTGTCTGTAGAACGATAGTTTTAAATAAAAATATCTCTATATATTATTTTTGTATTAATGGAATTTAAATTAGTAAATACTTGAAAGAAAATCAATCTTATTATGATGCATGATATCCTTCAGAAAATTCATTGTTGAAGTTTTTTGAAATTATTTACATATGTATATCTAAGCCTCTTTACTATAGATTGTAATGGTATTAAAAGCCTTTTGTAGTCATGATATGATTAGTGAGCGGATTTCCTTTCTAGCTTTATGATTTTTCTTGAAATTCTAAAACATAAACATAAAATTTTGTTTTTTCAATGAACACAAAAATTGAAAACATCTTTTGTTGTTTGATAGTTGACCTGAATTATTCTCTCCCAATCTGATAAATTGAGCATTTAAGCAAAAATATTGAAAAACCGAGTTGATAAAATAAAAAATAAAAAACATCCCTTTCAATATTATAGATTTTATATATTATAATAAAAATATACTAATTATAGATTATACATATAAACTATTATAATAGAATATCTAAATTATACAAAAATTTGAATTAGGTACCTGAATTAATGCACATATTTGCTGCCCACCTTAGTCATTACAAATATTATTATATGTACATTAAAATTAGAAAATTTAATTAATTAAAGGTTAGATGGAATGGTATCACTCACTGCTGAATTGATGCAAAGGCATACCCAAACATAATGAAAACCATAAATTTCGAACAAAAGAATTTATTAGGAGGTTATTTTCATGCTCTTTAAAAAATCCAAAAATTCTGAGGTCGCTCCTTCTTCAGAATTTAAATAATCATAGGAGCAATACCTGTTTATTAATATTGTTTTTAATTGAGTATCATTTCACAACTTTGTCTAGAAATGGGTCAAATCGTTGAAAAAAAATGAATTAAATTTTATTTCAATTTTATTCAATTCTGGCTGCAAATAAAATTTTAGCTTTTTACCTGAATTCAAATTTTAAAATAATATTAATATATTGCTTTTAACTAAAGCCAGGTACTACGTAAAGAATAGTCTAGGAAAGCTTGCCGCCTGTATCTATGCAACCGAACGACACCTCTGGATCGTACTAGCCTACATTCCAGGGGTCCTTGTTAAATGAATATTTTTCATAATGTTTAAAATTTGAAGGCCATTTCCCATGAGCTCATTTCCTATTTTTCTGCTCACGCTCGAAATTTTTCTGCTGGGTGTCGCCCAACCGAGAAGAAAAAGATGGCGCCACCACGGGTTAGAGTCTATAGTTTCGAATGGTTGACTTTTTTCATAAGTCTTTGAATTATAAATTTTCTACATGTTATTTCTCATGGGTTGAAACGTCGGATTGGATGTATGTTAATTCGTTTTGTTGTAATTGTAAGGTGGTCACTCAACAAACTAATCTTGTTGTCAACCCGTGAGAAACAACATAAAATATTTTAATTGAATAGAGACTGATGAAACCTTATAAATTATAGTCTCAAACAAATAAATTATATATAACTAGCTGCAAGGCCCGCCTTCGGCGGCCCTTTGTTGGACAGGGGCGCGCCCCCTGGACCCCCAATCCACGAGCCCCACCCTCATACCCCACTCCCCCCGAACCCCACCCAGCACCTCCCACCCCCGCACCATGCGCCCATGCCCAACCACCGCCCCCACCCCACTACGCCTCTGGACCCTCACCTGAGCCCCCCCATTACGCCTTTGGACCCTCACCTAAACCCTCCACTCCAACCTGCACCCACAGGACCCCACTCCGTGCCCTCCACCCGTCTCAAACAAATAAATTATATATAACTAGCAGCAAGGCTCGCCTTCGGCGGCCCTCTTGCTAGCCAGGGGCACGCCCCCTGGACCCCCAACCCACGAGCCCCATTCTCATACCCCACTCCCCCCGAACCCCACCCAGCACCCTCCACCCCGCACCATGCACCCATGCCCAACCACCGCCCCCACCCCACTACGCCTCTGGGCCCTCACCTGAACCCCCACCACCCCCGGACCCCATCCCCGCACCACCACCCTTCACCCCACCTTCCCCGGACCCCACCCCAATCCCACCCCACTACGCCTCTGGACCCTCACCTGAGCCCCCCCATTACGCCTTTGGACCCTCACCTAAACCCTCCACTCCAACTTGCACCCACCGGACCCCACTCCGTGCCCTCCACCCGCCGCACTCCATCCCCGTACCCAGTTTTTTCATTTCTAGCCTTCTAGTGGTCCACAGATTATGTATACAAAATTTGGTTAAGTTGGCTCTAAGGGTAAGAATTTTCATTTTTTGATCCCCCTCCCCATTTTGGGTGGTTAGGTTTTGCATTTCTAGCATACTAGTGACCCACAGATTATGTATACAGAATTTGGTTGAGTTTGGTCAGAGAGCAAGAATTTTTATATTTTGACCCTCCCCCTTTTTGGGTGGTTTTTGGGGGAGTTTGATAATTTTCATTCGTGCTCCCCCCAAACCCCCTTCTGGGGTCAAAATATCAAAACGTTATATAGTTAAAAAAGTAAGTTAAAAGACATGTGATGTAAATATGAAATTTCATAATAATCCCTTCATTGAAGGAGACAATAAAAGAGTGTGTCTTCTGCTGGAATTATAAATTTTATTTATTTATAACGAGACTATAGTTTTCAATTTAATAATCCCTTCAGCCGTTTTTACCTGAATCGTGAGCAACTTTTGTCGGAAACCACTGAAACATACAAACAGACACACAGACAGACAGACAGACAGACAGACAGGAATTTTGTTGAGGGTGTTTTCGTTCATAACTTTGCTTGAAACGTGTGCAACGAAAATTTGGCGTGATTTGGAACAATGTACAGACAAAACCTTAATTTTATATATATACTAGTAGATGTATAATATGGTATATATGTTAACTTGCATCAAGCAGAGGACAATCTAATTGATTTCTTCATATATAATTTATTCCGTATAATAAAATATATATGTAGATATTAATGGGGCAAGAGCATGCTCTAAATTGCTCAATTCCATTCCAAAATTGATTAAAGAAAAGTGTTAAATGATCTCCACCAGAAAAGCAAAATATGGTAGTTTTTTTTTTTATTAAAACCAAAGGTCGGCCGTTTTATTTCCAATTTTGCGCGGTTTAGATTAATAGGTCATTTCTGTCGAGAGAGCAAAGGATTGCCGATCGGCTTTTGGCCCACTTAGAGCTCAATTTCGTCCGGGGTTCTTTCGTGGCGATTCCATTACAATAAAGAACACACCCACCTCTAAAGCCCCGGCACACCAACCCCCGTATAATACGCTCGAGTAAGGGTGAGCCCGCCAGGGGGCAGGGCGGCTGCTAAGATGAAATATATACTTGGTAAAAAATGAGCTAAAAATAAAGCATGAAAAATGGCGGCTGCTCGGTAATCCCCGGTTTTACCATCGCGAAGAGGTTGGCAGTGGTGGTGCCTCAAGGCTGAAGGGCGGTGGGTGAGCCTAGCAAACAGGTTGGCGGGAACGACTCTGGCATTTTAATATTAGACAATTTAAAAAGAGCTTAGGTTAGATTGTGAAAAAGATATTTTAGAGAGGTCGGAATGTTTTTTTTTTTTTTTTAATTTTATTTATCAACACCTGGATGGGGCTGGACCAGCAAGCCGTCTGATCCCTCTGGCTGCTGCTCCAACAGAATTTAATCATTTTTTTATTAGTGGATATTGCAGTAATGGCACTGGGCTGGGCAGGCGTTCGTGCGTCGGTAAATCTCGACTTGTGGTTTTTCTTGACAAGCGAACATAAGGCACTGGCCGGGTGGGGGCCCGTAGTAGCAGGGCGGGGGCCCGTAGGGGCTGGGTGGGGGCCAATTGAGCCAGGCTGCCACAGCAAGACATTTTCTCCGTTATTGTTCGCAAATGGAACGAGAGTCCTGGACAATTTGTTGAAACAAAACGTGGCTCAACAAAAAAAGAAATAGGACTCTCTCTCTTCTCTATCCAATAAGGGAAAAAGAATACTTAAGTTAAAAAAATATATATTATATAAGATCCATTTCTCGGCTCGTCTCTTTCCATCAGATAAATTACAAATATATACATATATATATACTCTATATTTCCATATTGGTTAATAAAAATCAGAGAATCAAATTAAATCTTTTATGGGGGAGATGATATACATGTATAAATGTATTTACGATACGAGGCAAATTCAATTTACCATCACTTCCCATAATTTATATATTTATAGACTGGGGAATATATATATAAAAGAAGACCTGTAAAACATTTATTGGCAATATAATCAAAATATTTATTTTATTTAGCATGTTTTTTTTTTAATTTAATTTTGAAAGCAAAATATTAAATTAAAAAACTGGAATTTATTCAAACATGAGAAAAAATTTGATTCGAAAGGTTATATTATGTTGGGTTAGCTCTCTTTGCAATGGATAAAAGGTAATTTGAAGTGAGATCAATGATTTATTTGAATTTATAATGTTTTTTATGAACATAATATTAAATGGATTCAACTAAAAATTTTTGAACTTTTGCTATTTTACTCTTAATCTAACAAGAGATAAAGCAAAAAAATCATTTAGATTATCTCTAGAAGTCTAGATTATTGCTATGAAGTTTGCTCGGTTATTTGTATGACATTATACTTTTTAATAAATGATTTTACTTCTTCTTTTATTCTTACTATGATACCTCTATGATATTGGCATCCTTAAGATTTCTATAGTGATAATTTTCTGTGATGATATTTATTTAATATATTTATTAGAAGAGCATTTATTTAATAATTGCATGCATACAAATTTCGAGACTCTTAAAACCTTGCTTGTTGATGTCCCCCTTTAAACGTTAATCCTATACTAATAAAGGGCATTTGTGCCTGCCTCTGTATGTACCTATCTATGTATCTATGTCCATCCCCCAACAAAAACAGTCGTCATGGTTATTAATTTAAATAAAATTATCTATATATATAAAATTAAGGTTTTGTCTGTACATTGGGGTGGTGGTGGGGGTGGGGGGTGCTGGGTGGGTTTCGAGGGGGGGTCTAGGGGGCGTCTAGGGGGCTAGTATAATTATAATCCAATACTTCCTCAAGACTCATCATTACAATTACCTTTGGCTCCACCCCCCCCCCCTGAAAATTCCTTCCCCTCTATCTAGACATTTCTGACTTATCTATGCAGCACCATCTTGCATCTTTATCATAAAAAGTTTTGGTCAAATTATCTTGCAATGAGTAAATATTGTGTTTAGTCCTCGATATGCAAATTCGCAAAATTCTTTCGTAGTTAAATTCAAAAAGTGCCCAACTAACTCATTCGTCACTATGCAAATTTTAGTGACAGGAATTCTCTCCCTGATCTACTCTTTTACAATTTTCAATTTTTCAAGACAAGAATGCAAAAATATCTTTGTCTTCACAACTCTAATACAGTAGGTACTTTCGGAAACGTAAAGATAAATCATGAATTATAAGTGATACACTTTCTTGCGACATTGTTATTAAAAATACGTAATCTCATATTATTCTAACAGCAGCTTAAATGGTATTATAACCGGTGCTACCTGCCACTTGCAGATCTTTTGTCTGTCAATTTATCCTAGTAAATGATTATCGACTACAAATACCACTATGTTGGTTTATGAACTAGAACACAAGTACCTATATTTACCTCAAAAATTAAAATTTCTTTCCCTTGAGCGAATCTAGATAGCCAGTTCAGAGATTATATTTTCTATTCCCCTATAAGTTTTGGTAATTTTCTCTAGAATATATATACTATATACTTACTTTTTTATTTGGGAAAGGTATATTATGCAACGAAATATCAGATAATGATAGTTCTAATTCCAAAAAGATACGCTCACAGGAAATCTCTAATACCAAGTATGTTTCCTGATATACAGTTAAGATATAGAGTGAAAAATTGAATGGGAATCAAAATCTTCCATCCTTCCCTTCAAAGGTATGCAAATGCAGGGCAAGAAACCACCATTTATTATTCAAAGGATGCTACCCATGAAGGGCAGCCAGAATCCGACAATGGATTTGATGTCCTCGAATATGAGGCTGACAATGACGGCTGACTCTCTGGGTTCTAATCAATTATCATTAAGAGGAGTCTCTCAGATAAGCTTCTGATAGATGTCCATCTGAAACGATGGTCTTACTCTAAGCACAAAAGTTTGGCTATCAAATGATTAAAACAATATTAATCTACTAGAACCAATGCGTATCCAATTTTTCTATATTTGTCTTCACTTTGAATAACCTTTGAATTATTCATCGAAACTGATGTTCAAATTTTCATTCAAGCTTCTCTCTTTTTCTTAACAGAGAACGAATAATCTCCATATTCTTATTTTTTATTTGATGTGTTCTTTGGAAACACATCAGTTGCTTGGGCCTTTCATGAAAATATACAACTTCTTGGAATGTTCGATTTCGATGAATTCCCCAGTCATCAAAATGACATCCTATTACTATACTATACTTTTTTAAATTATTTTTAATAAGATCAATGAAAACGGGTGAATATTTGGGAAAAATTAATATTTCTAAGAATTTGTGAATTTTTTTTGATTGAAAAGATTTTGATTTGCCGAGAGTTACAGTGTTGATTTATAAAGAGATATCAATGAGCTTGGCATTTGTTTGTTTAGTGACCTGCTTACTATTACGAGAAAAATAATTTATCTAAATCCAATCGGATATTTGAGCTCAGAGAAATAACATAAAATATTTATTAAGTTAATGGAGACTCTTGGAAGGGTCCACAGTGATCAGCCAAAGTCTCCGTTTATGTATATTATTGTTGTTGTAGAATGTTTGAGGTATTTCGGAAATATCCGAATTACCTCAACATTCTGCAACAACAATAAAAAATATTTATTTTTTGCAACGAAATTTTCTCTGGAGAGAGACGGACTAGTAGAAATTTTAATTGAAAGTAATGGAAGGCAGCCCAGAGGTAGTGAGGAAAAGAAAAATTAACACATATAAAATAAGGTGTAATTTATTGGAATCCTTCCTCCTTTCCTTTCAAACCGACGTTTCGGAGGATTTTTCCCTCCTTCTTCAGGGTTTCAAAGGGTCAATGAATGAAACAAATAAAATGTTTCCTTCTTCTCTCCACAGTAGTGTTCAAAAACTTTCTTCATTTTTAACAAAAAGGCATAGAAAGACAAAAAAATTTTCCCTTCTTTTCTTAATTAGATTAAGAAGAAGGAGAAAAAAATTTGTCTTTCTATACCTTTTGTTAAAAATGAAGAAAGTTTGAACCTACTGTGGAGAGAAGAGGAACATTTTATTTGTTTCGTGCAACCCTAACCCTCAGGAGAAAAGTCGTCCGAAAGTGAAGGAGAGAGGATTCAATAAATTACACCTTATTTTATATGTGTTAATTTTTCTTTCACTACGGCTGCCTACTATTACTTCAATTAAAAATATTTATAATTAAAAAGACTGATGATAAAGGTCAAACATTTGAAACTATAGTTTCTACAAAAATAAATTACATATATTTGTAGGTATATATTGAAGGAGACAATAAAAGAGTGTCTTCTGCTGGAATTATAAATTTTATTTATTTATAACGATGTCTTTTATTGTCTCTTTCAATATATAAAAATTCTGCTACTCTCGCCACAAAAACTTTCAATTTAATGTAGGTATATAATATGTATATATAAAAATGTGTTTGTGTGTGATTTCTCTTTTGAGTTTTGGTTTGGATGAGCGTAACATTTAAAGGAATGTTGGAAGAACAGATTAGAATATGTCAAATTTTACAAAATCGAAAGATTTATTGACATAAATTCTATTGAATCATTTGACTGAGTATCAGAATGCTAAAAAGATATTTAGTAGGAATTTCTTTTAAACAGATAATATGTTAAAGATCAAATATAGTATAGAAGCATTGAATATCTCTGGCATGTGTCATAATAACAGCTAGTTCTCATCAGCTAGGATGGGTTAAGGGAGAGTAGTAGGGTGAAATGGGGATTATGCTCAGAGAACTCTTGGTTTGTGGGAGGAAAGTTGCACGGATGTCAACTCCACCTGTTCTCAAGTGCAAATGCAAATGCAACTAAATGCATATTGCAAATGCAATTTGTCATACTGAATTTGTCTTTCCGAGAAGACAATTAGAGAATATGTTACATATATTAGGGATGGGAATTTAAATTTGCAATAAAAAAAAAATTGTAAATAATGAAGAAT
Source organism: Forficula auricularia (assembly GCA_024734495.1). Lineage (NCBI taxonomy): Eukaryota > Metazoa > Arthropoda > Insecta > Dermaptera > Forficulidae > Forficula > Forficula auricularia. The sequence goes on along the minus strand of JALMQS010000085.1, from coordinate 3,608,263 downwards.
ATTGTAGTCTTGAATCAAGAGAGAAAAAAAAGTGGAGATATAAAAGCATTTTTCAAAATAAATCATCTGTTATGTCTACTACACAAATTTCACTTACAACTTCCACTTTTTAAAAATCATTCTTGTAAACAATAAAGAATATTGTAGTCTTAAATCAAGAGGGGAAAAAAAGGAGATATAAAAGAATATTTAAAAAGCAACTTGTGTGGGCACCACTTGACTTTCATATTAGTTCCTTCCTTATATGAAATCATAATACTAATTTTCTTCTTTCAAATTACTTAAATTTGTGTTTTTTCCAAGCAGTTTTGAGAAAACCGGAAAAAATCAAAAGAGATAAATGTACGGATTATTAAAAAAAAATCATTAATGTCTTTTTAGAGAAAATAGCAATGCAACAAAAATGTTCAATTTAAATGGATACTTACAATTCTTCGAAATCAACCGAAATATAGGGATATTTGTTCTAGCCTCTATAGGTAGCTTAAGTATAAAATCGCAAAGCTCTGCGACTTATAATATTTTGTTTTTGTGACATGACTAATTCGCTTCCTTCCCTTGATTCAAATCGGAATTCATACACGTTGAGGAACTCAAGATATTTGATTATAAAACGGATTTAACGATTCCTAATGATAGATACATTTAATTATATTCAAAGAATATTTTAGAATGTTAGGGGTTAATTCTAATTAATTTAATGTTAGAAATAGTTAAATTAATCTATTTCTATACAGTCTTATAAAATTAAATTTCTAAACAAGTTACCAGTGAGAGAGTGGCAAGTGAAATGGATTCTTTTGTCTTGTTCTTGCTCCTTATAAGCTAGCTAAAGAGGGGAAAGAAACATTTTCAAAATTTACAAAAAAAAAATTCTAGATCCCCAGCTAGAAATTAAATCATATTTCTTATTTAGCCATCTATTTATTTTGCATCTTGTCCAAGAGGGCTCAAAGGGGCCCAGAACCCCACCCCCACCCTCAATTGTATATTATAAAATTAATAATTTGATCATTATTTCCGTAGATTAGTGTGCCTATAGCATCACTTTATCTTACCTTTTTATTTTCAGTTCTAATAAAATATTTTAATTTAAAAATTTCATCGATAAACTAAACTAGCGAGGAACTCGCTGCTTTTTTGCTTTTGGTTTTTAATTGAAATCTGATATTTGAATTTATCTAAATCAGAACCTCTCTTATCATAGCATATATAATCGAAAGAGATTGAACATTTAAATGGTTCAATTAGATTCGTCAGACTCCTCCTCTCAGTCATCTACCAGTCGTCAGCAGGCCATCAATCACGCCAAGAGCAGCTCCTGGAGGCAACTCCCGGGGGCCTTGATTAGCTCCAGGTGCCACGACACCACAACCATCTTCGACTCTTATTTTCGTTAACTTCCTGGGGGAAGATAATGATCAATAAAATGATCCGATTTCAACAAAAGCACCCACACCCACACACACACATTTATATATATATTGGTGCTGCTTTCTAAATTTTAGAGGAAGCAACTTTTTTTCTTTTTTGAAAATTTATCATTGAAAAAAGGAGAAATTCTTCCGAAACTTTTGATTGAGAATAAACGTGTTCTAGATTGTTTTGTGTAATATTTGTATTTTTAATATAAAATTTTATATACAATCAATAAATATTTTTTTGAAATATATAGGTAAATATATACTAAGGTCGGATACATTTAAATATTTCCCCAAATTCGATAAATCTATACTAAAATAATATCAAGATATTAGATGCTTCGATTCGAAAATTCTTCCTAAAGAATCTCAGAATATGCAAATATTGCTATAAACTCAATATCACAACAACCGAGAATACCTTGTTTTGAAATGTGGAATAAACAAATATATTCTGAAAGGGAAATTAGTTTGAGTAAATACATGAAATTCTATTGATAATGGTTTGCCAAAAAATCTTGCGAATATATATGTATAAAGTATATAATATTATATTGAACTAATAAACCTAATGTGCGAGTGGAGTGAAAAGTTGTGATTTTACGGTTTGATTGAGATTAAATGTGAATTAATGGGCTTCTTTCGAGAACTCAAAGTTGTTGCTACAAGGAAAAGAATAATATTTCGAGATTAAAAAAAATGAAGTTGTGTGTGTGATAATTGAATTTATTATAATATAATTTAAAGAATTAAAAGACAAATTAATATTAAAGAAATTAATATAAGGAATTTGAAATGTTCCATCTAACATTGGAATCGGTTGATCAGTTCTGGATTTAACTGTAGGATATCATTGACTGCCAATTAAACCCAACTAATCGTCAGATACGATAGGGTATAGTTCGTTTAATAACTTTCTTCGATTGAAAGAAATAATGTAAGCTTTGGATCTTACTTTATTTTTTGACAATTGTTATAATATGGTTAGGGGTTGGTAAATAATTATAACAAGATGTATTATTTAATACAAGGTTTATTGAGAATAAGTACAGAGGGGGTAATCAGATATGTGACAGGGTTCTCGATCGTATGTCATCCGCCCTGATTAACAGAAACTCAGCGCTCAAGTTTCATTATAATCAGGTCAAGATTTGTTATTTCCGTAATTACATAAGCCTAATGCTTCCATGTAGATTTGTGTAACATGTCGGACAGGCATATCACAACACAATCTCCTTGAAGTTCAAAGCCCTAGGAAGAAATCTTCAAAACCCCATAATATACAGATGTCGCTGTCGTCCTCTCTTAGGATGAAAACCAAGTTCATGTTAAGAGAGAGTCCAAGATAATAATATTTAATAATAATAAGTTTTTAATATTACCTTATTTTTGACATAATCACCTAGAAGTTTAACGCCTTGAAGAAGCCACAAATACATATGTCATTGTCGTCATCTCTTAGGTACAGTGATTCTATAGGGACCCCATAAATTCACTGTACTCTTGGGATCAAAACCAAGTTATTAATTGAACTACTCTCTAGGAAGGAAGCCACAAATACATATGTCATTGTCGTCATCTCTTGGGTACAGTGATTCTATAG